>JASAMZ010008152.1:0-27677 GCA_030248115.1 Linhomoeus sp. GSCO2_2 | reverse complement strand
GGCCGACCGTCCCGCCTCAGACTGCGAGCAATTTTCGGCTCCCCTGGATGACCGGAAGTCGCGGAAGGAGTAATGGAGAATAGGAGATCCGCTACTTTCAGGAGGTCGCACCCGCACCTCTTCCAAGATAGTCAGCGCCAACCAAGACTTGGCGACCGATTCGGAAAGTGAGGAACGGTTCGGTGGGACGGCTGCGGCTACCGTCGGCCAGCCAAGGGCTGCCGGCTGAGCGGCGGCGACTTCGACTCCAGCGGTAACGAATCAAGGAGAGTTGGCACGGACGCCTCCATCTCTGGCTTGCAGCCTTCGCCACAGGAGGAGACAGGCGGCGCTGGGCAGCCAAACCTACCTCGGAACATCACAGGACGACAACAAGTAAGTTTGACGCTACTTACAGATGTATGAAGTGGACATGTACCATGCTCGCCACTGCACTGCGATGCGCTCCACCCACCGTACTTCAACAACCAGCTTCTTCATGTGCAGAATCGACACTGAAGTGACCGTAACGGCTTGCCATTACCCCTTACCAAGACGACAAAGGTACGATTAGCTAAAAGTCTTATGGCCTTTGGCAGGCGCAGCGACTTGTTGGCCGAGTTCTTTGAGTACTCCACTCTTCATGGTATGAACGAGGCCTACCGTACCAGCAGTCAACTACTGGTCCGTCTCGTCTGGTCGGTGCTGTTCAGCGCCACGGTAAGACTGGCAGTCTGGGGCTGCTACTGCGTGGTGGCCGAGTACTGGCAGGCGCCGGTGCGCGTCGCTTACTTCATCCAGAAGGAGCTCTACAACGACGTCACCCTTCGGCTGCCCGACGTGGTCGTCTGCCCCTTCAACCGCTTCAATCGATCCTTCCTCCACAGCTGGAACGTCTCGGACAGCCTGGCTCAGTACATGGAACTCGGCTTTCCCGCCCCCATATCCAACGACTACCAGATGGATCGCTTCAACGCCCTGCTCAAGAAGAACACCCGCGTCAGCAACGCCTCCGTCGTCTACTGGGACAAGCCCGAGAGGGAACTTCAGCAACTGCTCAGGCGCGCAGGCAACATCAGCTACACGGAGTTTCTGGACAAGGCCAGGCTCCACTGCTCCGCCATGATACAGTACGCCAACAGATTCATCAATCAGGCCAACTGCGAGGATCTGCCCACGCTTCTGACCTCGGCGGGAACCTGCTCCCGCATTCCCGGCAACAGACCAAGATGGTGAGTGTGTATACCAAGGCGGGACTCACACTGATGCCACTGATTTGCAGGCGCCGGCTATGGCTACGGAAGCAGAGTGGTGATCCGGCTACCGTACGAGCTGTTTCATCCCGGCATCAATCAGCTGCTGAACGACGGCATCTTCGTCAAGCTCAGCGAGTTCGGCAAAGGCGTTGATCACGACATCCGCTTCGTGCCGGCCGGCGTACACGCCGGTCCTTCCTCTGAAGGCGACGAAGTGAGACGAACTGCGACTATTGAAGATGGATATGGAAGGCATAAAGAAGCAACGGCTATCATAAGGAAGTGATTCCTTCCAGGTACGAGTTCAAACCCGATCCACCTCGCTACCGCTGCAAGGAGATCTCGTCAAAGGCCGAGGCCAATTATTCACGCGTCAGCTGTTTCGACGACTGCCTCGTGGCCGAAGCTGAAGAGAAGTGCAACTGCAGCGCAGCGCCTTCGAACCTGCCCAGGCGACGGCCCGTCTGCACCACCTGGCTGCTCTACAACTGCTTCATGCCGGTACTGTTCGACAAGAGCAGCAAGCGCAGCGAGGAGTGCAAGGAAAAGTGCCAGCCGCCCTGCCACTACTGGGAGTACAGCGGCGCCATCTCCTACGCCACCTTTCCCTCTCCGCTGGCCAGTCAGCTGGTACAGGACGAGGCGCAGTGGCGCGCCCTCCAGCGAACCATCACCATCGAGATCTTCTTCGAGCACCTCGAGTACACGCTGATCAAGCACGAGAGCTCCATGACCGTCAACTCCTTCATCGCACAGATTGGAGGCCAGGTGCGGATACGCACATATGGAGGCATTTTGCGTGGCATGTACCACTCCTCTGCAAAGGACAGCGCGGTTGTTTTCAAACAGGTGTCACTGTGGCTGGGCGGGTCGGTGCTCACGCTCTGCCAACTCATCTACTTCGGCGTGCGATTCCTCTGTCGACTGAACGGCAATCGAGAGGATGAACGCGGAGCGAACTGTCTCCCCAGAAGAAGCGGTCGCGATCAAGAGGATCGGCCCCATCTTCACAAGAACGGCTCAATTTCTTGCGAGCAACATGAAAAGTGCCAGCCCCTGATCCTGATTGAGAACCTTCCCCTTAGGCGCAGTGGTCAAGCGCCGAACCTACCCATATTATACTCTCATCGGGTGTAGTAAGTGGTAGAGAAACAAGTCTGTGAGCACAATTCGATGCATTTCTAGGGTACATACAGGTTACAACAAATTTATTTTTCTCAAACTCTTATCTTGCACATTTGCCCATCGCACAACGTGACAGCAAGACAACGGCTGAGTGCCTCACTCCGGTTGTCGAAGACGGCAGCTTTCGTTTTGGGTAGCTGCCACCACTTCCTTGGCGACCCGCTGCTGCATAAGTCCCAGTAGTCGACCACGAAGGAGTCGCCGCAGGCAGTGACTTCTCGCAGCTCAACCAGCGCGATGGAAACGTTGGCGGCCAGAGATCCCGTTTCCGCGTCGAACTCGACGTCGACGGGATGCTCTTCGGAACTTTCCAGCTTGGGATTAATCCAAGGGTTGTAGAACATCGAGATCAAAGCGGATTCGCAAAATATCTTCGTTGGACGGTGGCCCAGAAGCAACCTTCTAACGCCACTGTAGTGGCCATTCATCAGACCAGTGTCGCTGTGTACCAGTCCAAAGGTGTGACAAAGTTCGTGCAAGATGGTGGCCAAGCCTGCGCCATAGGCCTCGCTCTTCTTCAAGGCCGCTACCACGCCAGATGGATGCAGCGGCCACTCGGATGCGAAACAGTCGTCGGCGCCGAAGACGGCCAGATCGCCACAACCGAGCGACAGCGTTTTGAATCCCTTCCTTGCCCGCCGTTTCGTCATCTCAGGCGAAAGGCAGCACAGATACTTCACAGCAGAGTTTGTGACACTGGTTGACTGCGACTCTTCCAGTATAGACCGCGCGATCGCCCAAAAAAGAGCCTCATTTGGAAGGTCGTCCAGCTTGCCTTGTTCCATGTTGTGCAGGCGGTGAAGATCGCATGACGGATAGGTGTCGTCAGAGCGCTCGAACTTGAAGGAGTAGGGCATCTTGAAACGGCGCCTCATTTCCTCACGGAGAATCAGCTGCGCCACCAGCGCGCCCACTTGAAGCTTTCGCTTCAGAGAATGAAGGCTTCTTGGATCCAAATGATGTTCAGTTGAGTCCAACACAAGCATTAGTCTGACAACTTGCTTCGGAGATCGTAGTTCAACGTCTCGCCTGCCGAAAACAATCCGAGGTGGGCGACCACTGCCGAAACTGCCGATCCGTTCAAAAGTCAAGCAAGACGGTCGCTGTCGTGGCGACTTCATGAGCGCTGTGAATTATGCTCCCGAAGCTTTCTTCAGCCAGAAGCAAAGGGCGTGCGGTGCGCCGTTTCAATTCGTACCAATAAGACGTGCGTTACTCCAAGCTACAAATACGGTCGGCCGCCGGTCGAAGGTTTTACCGCAGCAAACTAGGGCGACCTAGATCACCTTGCCTTCCGTTCGTTCTAACTGCTTTATCCATCGTGCACACGCGTTGCACTCAACTTTACTTCACTGCCCAAGCGCTGCTGCAAAACTATGCTAACCGAACCTGTGGAAATAATTCACGGGACAGTCGTGTCGTACCGAGCGCCTTTGGACTACGCCAAATTCAAAATGCAGCGGTGTTTCATCGAAGCGCCACCGGGCTGAATATGCGTGAAGCCGTGAACTATCTTCTCCTTTCGGCACCCGGTATAGGCAACATATATGTAGGTCTGTGTACATTCTTTCAACAGCTACTTCTTTCTGTAGGCCACAATGTACGTACCTGCTAGCACACGTCCACTCCGCCCGCAGTGCGCAGACCAATTCTTTGTGCAAATACAGCAGAGCCCATTGCGATGTGGAGTTCCGAACGATCGGAAGCTCCATTGTGTACCCGATTGACCTGCTTGTCTGGTTATTTCGTCGTAACATTGAAGTGGCTACTAGACGCTTTCGGCCCCATAGTAGTCGGAAGTACCTACATATTTCTGGAATGAACCTCTTTCCGAAATTGACGGTTGTACTTGCGGCCACCCAACTGTTTGTGAGGCTGTGTGACAGCGCCTGTCACGACCGCCAGTTCCTTGGCTGCATAATCCGCCTGCGCATTCGCCGTGTCCCCTTTGACCGAAACGTCCTCAAGGTCGTTTTCCGACTTACGTCGGAATCGAAGCTGTTGAGAACATGCAGGTTGTGCGGCTATTCTGATAGTTTCGATACGCAGGTATCTGTGCTCGTTCATAGCTATAACGTTCAGGGCTTACGGTGAAGTGATGCCGTGCTTCCGGGACCGGATAATCGACTGCGGGGCCGACTCGCAACAACTAAAATCGTTGGAGCAGATCCGTCGACTGCAGATGTTCCTCTGCTCCCCCTTCTCGCTTCGTCGCCAACGGCTCTTCCTCGCCCATCGTCACTGTACGGCGTCGGTATTGGCCCAGTCGGCGCCACCTACGACTTACTCAGGGTGCAAGTTGGACGAAGCTCGAGAGAGTCACATGGAGGAGTGCAGGTCAGAGGCAGTTATCGTGTACTTCGCGTCTTCGAATAGGCGTACTTGATTTGAGTTTTTTCAGCCGAAATTGCCAACGAACCAACAACAGCGTCGCATGTCTTCTCACGACGACGTTGTCGAGACAGGCGGCCTGCACGGTGGAGAGAATCAAAAGTCGTTGTGGCTTCGCAGCAGCCGAATTCTACGCCGACATTCAGAAGGCGGTGTTGGACGAACCCCAGTACCCCACCTTCTGCGTTGTCGCCAACAATTCAGTAGCCGCGAACTTGAACGACAAAAATGGCAGACCGGCGCTCAACGAAAGTCCTACAGAGCCGTCGATTCCAATAGACTCCTATGTGGCGAAACTTCTCGAGAATCGCCGACACCGGCTGCCACATGAAGACCAGATTCGTTCGACTACAGCTCGATACAATACAGGCTCCTCTTTTCCGAACAATTTGCAACCGTTACGCAAGTTACCGCCGTGGCTTTCGAGGTTGTTTGTGAGAACTGAGTAGGTCCTTCATTCAGTTACAGTAACAGTGCCGAGTTGCAACCCACCTACCTTGTAACCTTAGCATGAAATGAAGTGTTGGGTCCGCTAGAACGCCGTACCTGACAGATACATGTAACGTGGGTACCTTGCGCAAACAGCAAAATTCATTTGGACTCGTATACCACACGTATACGTACATTGTACTGTACGTACAGACAGTACATCCTAGGCTTTCTGTACATTGCTCGAGCAACTATGTAAGAGAGTCGCGCTTCTTCAGTCGTAGAAGGCCGAGCGGAGGGAGTTGAGCTGCTTGCTCATCTCCTTGACCTTGTCCACAACCTGAGTCGACTGCCGTTCGAACCTCTCCGTCTTGGAGGCCACCTCGCCGATCATGACGCGCAGCTCCCTTTCGAACCGTTGCAACTCCGACCTCATACCCGTCAAGGAGGCTGCGCTGCTCGGCGACCCGTCCGCTCCACAAATCGCCGGAGGACTCGTCGACTCGCGCTTCGCCAGGGAGAGCAGCTTGGCGTTCATGGCCGTCAGCTCCGCTTTCAGTTGGGCGTTCCAGTCGTCGCGGACGGAGTCCACCTCGGCGTTGCTACCGGCGTCTCCAGACTTGGTCGGAAGGTGCCCGAACTTGGCGAGGATGGCGAAGGCGCAGAGAAGCAGCAAGGCGTGCAAGGCCAACTGTGGAAGGCAGGCGGCCGCATGACGAAGGCCTACCGACGAGGCGGCCACGATGGCGTTGGAGGGTCGTCGGAGGCGCAGCTCGAGCTTGTCCCCCGGCTGGAGACGGACGACGTCCTCGGTGTTACGGATGAGGACGTCGGGAAGCTTGAGCACCTTCTTCATGGCGGCCAGCTCGACGCCCAGGGCCACGCAGAGCTTGCAGACGAAGGTCTCGTAGCTGAGCGCCACCGGCAGTAGGATCTGCACGAAGTGCTCCTCGGCCGACGGCCTCACTCGGGCCAGGATCATGACGCCCGCTGAACAACCCCCCAGTTCTCTCCGCTTCGGTGCGACTTCGCGCGCGCGCGTCCAGCCCACCAACCGTTGGCGATGGAGGCCGCCGCATCTTCGCTGCTACACGTATAGTCGGGTGGCGGAGCCATGACGTCGGCGGCGGTGGCAACTCGCCATTTGAGATGGCTCGCCGAACAGCAACGGGACTCTCTCGGCAGATCTTCTATCGACATTAGCCGTCGAGATTTCTATCTTCCTTGTCCGATTCTCCTTGACGACTTCCACTTGTAGACGATTCGGAGTCCTGCGTCTTCGAGACGGAAACTGAGACGGCGAGTCGGGTTCGTTTGAAAGAAAGCGGCCGGCCGATTGTTGTTGGGCTGGGCTGGTCAAGGCAGGCGCGTGCGTCTCCACCCCAGTACGGACGGACGGGACTTGCGATGAGGGGCACCGGCCGCGGCTGTGCAGTCTCTCTGTGTCTTACGCTCGAGATGGGGCGCGCAAGAACGGTTCTTTGCGGCCCGTGGGATCCTAAGGACGGTAAGAGTGGTGCGCTGCATAAGCGGCGGCGAAGAAGGAAGGAAGATCGACCTGCCGCCGTAGCCGCCGGCCCATCTGACGTCTGCTGCGTGGAAAGCGGAGCGGTCCGGCCGAAAACGGCCTTCTCTCTCCCGCTGTCCTTCAATGCGCTACATGCTTCTGGCACGTGAATAACAGAGGCCTCTCGTACCGGAGCAGCCGCCGGATCCGAACCAACGTCGCTGTAGTTGACGGAAACTGGCGACTCGTACTACATGTGCACATGCGACCTGCCGGCAGCACCTAGGTATTTGATGGTTGCACTAGTACGCCTGAGCATAAACAGCGCGACTTTGCCTCGACCTCACCCCCTTCAAGGTGATAACGAACCGTTTGTAGCAGTTCATTCGCATCATGGGCTGAGATGCGCCCATGGCTAAGCTACTCACGGTGAAGCAAAATGAACGTAGGTACATACATATACTGTTTGTATCGCCGTCAAACAGAAGAGGACTGAGCAACGGTATTATTGTATCATCACATTCTTTGCACCTCAACGCAACAGCAGAGCTTAGGTCTCCAAGCACTGCCGGTCTGAATCTTCAACGCGTCCCACGCAGCCATATCGCGGAAAACGCTTGCGCACTGCTCTGACATTGCCACTTCGGCGGAAACTCCAATTTTGTTCTTCCGAAAGCGACAGCGGTTCCGAAGGGCCGGCCGGGTCGCTGGAGGCGCTTGAAGATAACGTGCCGCGTCGAGAAACTTCACAAACTCTTCGCACATTTCGTCGACTTTGAAGACGGTTTTTATGCTGTCGGCGAAAGCTGTCAAATCTCGTTCCAGCTGATGGCCGCCCTGTCGCCTGAAATTCAGATTGAATGGAGTACAAGTAAATCTTTCAGCTGAAATTCGACTTTATTTGCTTACGAGAACGCGACTCTGTTATTCAGGAGAAACTGAGCCCAGGTTGACAGTACAACGGAGAGATGACTTGAGAGGAACAGTCGCCGATCCACCACAGAAAGGGACAAGAGCGCGACCTCGGCGTCGGTGAATAACCTCTTTGAGAGTCTTCTGACGTAGGTGCTGCAAGCTGGAACGAAGACGGGCGCTATTTGAAATAGTCACCTGTATACAGTATGTATGTATGTATTTGGCGTTTGGAGAGGCGGTGGAGAGCTTTTACTTGAAGGTGGCACCTCGCCGGGCCCGCTCATGCCCGCTCTCTCGCTCTCGCCGGTACGCTACGCTCGACTCCAAATGGTGTCGCCGCCTTACCGGTAGCATCGCCTGGGACGGCAAGGCCGAACGCCGTTTGATCAAGAGCTTCCTGACAGACTTCTCGAACGATGTCGCTTGTTTTCGAGTGGAAGTTTGCGTCAAATGGGGCCCAGTCGATTGCCGGAAACAAAGAAAAAGCCTTCATAAAACTACACAAACGATAGCGCCCAGTAATGCAATATTAGACTGGATTTATTCAAATAAAATCGATTTAGTTATATTGTACATATAAATTAATTACGCCATGAATAATTACGCCATCATATTTAATCAGATCAATTTGAATAGAAACGCGCGACCAAACAGATTATACTACAACGTTGTTATAATTTGGAAGCGTCATTTGAAAGCAAATTAAGTCAAAATTATAAAATAGCCGCACTAAAACATAATGAAGACGTCAAAGAAATCTAATTGCTAGTGAAATATCAATGCAGAGAGAATAACTCCAAGTCAAGTACCATTGTGTCATCCAGCTTCCAGTGACGCCAGCGGACGTAATCCGTCAAGTCGTACGCTTCGGTTGAGTTGACAAGGGAACTTCTAGTCTGAGAAGTCGCCGAGGCAAGAAGTTGGCCAGCGACCGTGGATTTGACTGGCTCAAGCAGCGTGAGCTGACCAAAGCAGGCCATGACGTGCCGCAGAAAGGCCAGGTCTGGATTCGCCGATCTACCATCCAGATCTTTGAGCACTGCAAAGCGCAATACTTACCATATTCCACCAATGTGCGCAGGCATAAGCTTGGGTAAGGAGTATGCACACGTACATTTGAGCGCCGCAGCTGTCTCCAAACAGCAGCAGAAGATCTCTCCGAACCGACCTTTAGGAGCCACTTTCTCTGGTAGTGGACCTGGAGGGTGTGCGACACATTACACGGTGCACATGCTTCGTCGAATATCCAATGATCTTCACTCACACGAATTGAGAAAATCCCTCGCCCGCGCCAGCTCTTTCTCCAGACCCGTCTGACTCCAGCTGGCGCTGAGCACCGCTCGCTCCGCCAGCTGGTATTGTAGGTGCTTCCAAAAGTCGGCGACGAATCGCTTCCAGTAGCGACGGAGGTGCCGACGTCGCCGGTTGTCTAGCCACCTCACCTGGCGCTTCCTGGCGCCGTCGTCGGCGGCCGAAGAGGGAAGCGGCGACGACTTGCCTTGGCAGAAAGCGGAGTGCTGACTAGACTCGGTCACGATGAGAGCGACGAGTGCGTAGAGCTGCTCCAAGCGTGCAGTGAAGACCCGCCGCACCTGGAGACAACATACATGTAGATCGATCAAGTTCCACGCCAAGAAACCGAACCATTACACCTTCACATCGACGGAGCAATTGTCAGTTCCAGATGTCGACGGTCTCGTGCACGACAAGCTGCTGCTGCTGTCGTCGACGCTGACGTCGCAGGGGTGCTCATCTTCGGTATTTCGGCAGTCGGAGTTGGTGCTCGATGTGGCTTTGGTCTTGGTGAGAAAGGCAGTCAAATCGGACCAGCTTCGTTCTAAGGAAGTCTCAGATGACGGCGATGACACTCCGCGCTCCGTGCCGCTGGACATCAATTGTTCTAGCGCGAAGCGTTCACATGCGTTTGTTGCTTCCGCTGAAGCTAACTCTTCAAACAGAGAGATCAGCAGAGGGGGCTGGAGGTCTGACTGTTCTTCGCCGCCATTGACTCTTCTCTGCAACTGCGCCACTGACGTCGAAGCCAAACTCAGATCAATCACAGCTCGAAAGAGCATAGAGACGACTGGCGCCGTGGCTTCTGTGTTCAACAGTGCCTTCAGCCCAGCACGGTAGAGCTCCTTGAGGGCACTCTCGACGGTATGGAGCAAGGGTAGAAGACGTTCCGTATGCGCCACAAACATTTCAGAGACTTGCGCCACCAGGGTTGCCATCGTCTGACTGTGCGCGTAGCGCTCATGCAACTGGATCCACTGGCGCGCCTGCTGCTTCAGTTGTCGGGCGTAAGCGGCGACCGAGTCGAGAACTGCCACCGGCGGCAGGGCAACGGAGGCGACGTCGAATTCGCCGTGCGCGTCGTCGCCCCGACGCCTCGACAGGTTGATCTGACACTGCAGCGTCTGCAGTGCAGTGAGCACGTCATCGGCGACGGAGCCCAGATGCAGGCGGGCGTTCTCGAAAGCGAGGCTGGTCAAGCAGTCGAGCCGCTGATCGCTAGTCCTCTCTCGACTGCTCTTCTTGAGTAGGAGCGAGAAGCGCCGCTCCGTCAGGTGGAACCAGGACTTCTCCAACTCGGCGTCCTCTTCTCGTTCGTCCGGCGACGAGACGCCCTCATCCTCGTTGTCGCCCACAGTGACGTCAGCGACGTAACCGTCGTTCCGGCCGTGGCCGAACATCGCTAGCGCCAATTGTGGGGAGTCACGACGAGATGCGTCATAAATCGAGCTCGCACATACACATGTTACGTATGTTACATGGTGTATGGCGCGGAGGTTCCGCAGTCGACGGAGGCGCCTTTGAAAGCGCAGCAGCGCGGGAGAAGCAGGCGGCCGTGGAAACGAAAGCGGGTCGAGCGAATTAGTAGAGGGCCGCGTCCAGTCACCTTCCGTAACTTAGCAACAATGCCGCTTCTTGGAGAAAAGCCCCTCCTCCGTCCTCATGTACGTATGTCGTTCGTTCGAGGCCGATTTACCAACCCCTTGATAATCACTCACTTGAGAGAGAACCGGAAGAGAACGGAAAACGTGAGAAAAAGCGAGAGACGACGAATAGACGGTTCGCACGAACGCAAGGCCGATCGACAACGGAAGATCAATCGCAAGGGAGATTGCCAAAACACTGACGCGTAAGCAGCTCGATTTATGCAGGTACTGTACGTATTGCCTCCTTAAAGCACGCAGCAAAACTGTAAGTCTAACGATAGAGGCACGGCCGCTCACGGCAGATCACCTAGGCAGAATGTCGCAATATGAATCAGCACTGTTCGAGCAGTAGCGCGACTTGGTCGACAGCAGAGACATGATACAGTACCAAATTTCGAAGTCGATTCTTCGCCAGCCTTCCTACACCTTCATTAGGCCGAAGCGCTTCTTGATGGTATCCACGGAGCGGTCCTCCTGCAACAATACAGTACCCACTTGCGTTTGTGCGCATGAAAATGTGTACATGCAACGCGTATCCTACCGTTAGTGGGCATACGTAGGCTTAGCACAAGGTCAGTACGCTAGATAGATACCTACTCCACGTCTGAGTACCTTGAAGAGGGCGTCTTCCCAGGACTTAAAGAACTTCTTGAAGTCGGCCGTCTCCTCGCCCTGATTCAAGACGACGGACTTGGCGCCATCAGGACGAGGAATCGCGTCCGTCTCCAGGTACTTCTGCAGTCGGAGTAGCACGTCAAGTCAATATACACAGAAGAGCCCCTTCGCAGCGCACACGATCCTAAGCTCAACAAATGTGTACAAACCTGGGCGATGCCGACGGCGGCGGCCTTCTCGGCCGCGTTGGCGCCCTTGCCGACCCAGACGAAGAGGGTGGCGCCCCCGTCCAGGATCATCACGTCGTCGCCCTCCAAATCCTATACATAAAGACGAACTCTGGTCGCTCTTGGCACAGTTTGATACGAACGAATGTCCGCAGGAGTACGGTATCGACAGGACATGATGGACGTAATGTGGGCACGTATGTACCTCTTGGGTGAAGTTGCTGATCTCCTCGATGAGCAGCTTGCCGCTCTCGTTCGAGCACTGGAAGAGGTGCGGCTCGAAGGACGGCTGAAACGGTCACCCGTTCACTTCCTGTCTGAGTCAACTTCGGCGCTTCCGGAGTCAAATAAGGGAAGTAACGAGTGTTTCGCACCGACCCTGGCGGCGGGTTTGGCGCTGAACCACTGGCTGAAGATGGCCGGCTCCGCTCCCTCCAACACGCGCACCACCTGGGTGAACTTGGGACGATTGCGCTCCTCCAGGTAGCTCTGCAATGGGCGCGCGCCTTCTTTGGTAGGAAAGAAACCCGACTATAGGAGAAGTGAGTCGCGCCGACCATGGCGTATTTCATGGCCTTCTTGCGCTCGTCCATGGTGCAGCCTTTTCCGACCCAGACGTAGACGCCGCCGCTGCCCGCGTCCAGGATGAAGGCGTCCTGCAAAGCAACCACACGACGTTGACAGCAAACCATCACTTTTCTCTCCAATGACCGCGCGCTTCTATACCTTGCTGTCGAGCATCTGGGCCGAGAGGTCGCCCTTGGCCATCGTGTCGATCTTCATCTTGCCCGACGCGTCACTGACCCTGTACAGGAAGCGCTGGTAGGTAGCAGTAGCCTCACGGCAACAGTAGGCTAGCAAAGCTGTCGACCTCCAGAGGCAGATGAGCGGTCGCTCGCTGCGGAAGTAGGTCTCGTCTGAGCCGCCCTGTTCGGCTGCTCGGACGCCGGACGCGTCGCCGCCCACCTTGCTCCAGAAGGCGTCGTTCTTGTCCCAGTCCACGTCTGCGATGACAGGTACACTGACGATGACAGTCAAACTGACTCGTACATAACTATGAATGACGTATGTACATACATACCTATGTAGATCTGGGCAGTAACGCCCGTTAGATTCGGCGCTTTGGATACGGTACAGTGCGGCATTTGTTACGCAGCCAAGCGCAGAACCACCAACCGAGCACTTCAATCTCTCCCCGGCCGGCCCTCTCCTGGTCGCGGATATTGGTGGCCTGCTGGATTCCCTGAATGAGCGACAGACAAGTGAGGAACGAATGCGACGACGGCGAGCGCGGCGACGCTCCAACCTTGATACGCTCGAGTCGGCCGCTCTCGGGAGGACACCAGACCAAGATCTTGTCGCCCGAATCGAGAATGAAGACATCTCCCAGGTTCAACGAGTCGCGACTCAGCTCCACCTGCGTCGAGTTCAGGATATGTGTATACAGTATAAAGAACAGTACGGAAGAGTGGGGGACGCAGCACGCGCACCTGTCTGACGCGCACGTTTCTCTTGCCCTTGCACTGGAAGAGACGCGGCTCGATCTTCTCGTCGCCCACGTGAGTGAAGCCGCTCTCGTAGCCGCCCTTCAGGTACCTGGAACGCTCTCACCGATGGAAGTACCTCTCGAGGCAGCTTCTACAACACGAAGTACAACCGACTTGACGCCGTTCTTGAAGTAGGACAGGAACAGCGACGACTCGTGGTCTTGCACCTATTAATATATGTATACGTCAACGTATGAGAACACAAGGCAGCGGATGGGAGATCAGAACGGCATCACAGTCACTACTGTACCTCGCGATATTGGACGGGCCCACCGCCGAGAGCGTCGTCCAGTTCGACGGTCTTGATCGCGGCCGTTCCCATTTCGTCCTCAAACAAGCATGTACCCCATCACAGTCCACGAAGTAGTCGGACGCAACGCTCAACAGAAGATGATCAGTAGCTCACGCGTGCAGTGCAAGGCACGTTACTCGAACAAAACGTCACACAACCGAGACGTCGGGGCGCACAACAACGAAAAGGCAAGACGGCAGACACCTTCGTGGTTTCCAGACCGATCCAGAAATGGACGTTGTGCAGCAGCTTCTTTCCATCGGCCGACTTGTAGGTCTATACAAGCGAGGATTAGTAACAAAATAATAACCAGAAACTGCCTGCAACTCAAGGAGCGCACTCCGTTCACACAGTGATGATATTCTAAAGCCACTCATCAATGGCACCGCAAAACCCCGCTTGGAAGCAGCGCAGCCAACGTTTTTCTCACCCGAGTAGTGTCCTTGCCTAACCAAAAGTGAACATCCCATTCGTGGTTCTCCTTAGTCTGAACTCTCCCAAGTTTCCACTGCGCTACCGACAACGTTGGTTCTGTCGAGCGCGCGATGGAACTCACCGAAAGGATTATGTACGAATCGCCGGAGTAGAAGTTCCCGTACTGTGACTTGTCGACCGGATACACTTTGAAGTCCTAGAAAGAATCAATGGCGTTTCGTATAACGCAGAAGTGGAGAGATTCGCTAACGACTAGAGAAAGTGAGACTCGAAGAACCTTGATTCTGAAAATCTCGATTCCAGTCTGCCTTCCCACTCCCTTGAAGTTCTCGTCAACGACGACCATCTTTCTTGACGACTTGCTTCGCTTTCCTGCGACGAACTTCCTCCTTTCAAAGCGCGGACAAGAGCCAGCAACAAAACACTGCTCAGCCTAGACAGCCCGGCCAGGCGAGAAACTGAATACAAGGCAAATATTGACCGACGAATTCGGGAGACGCTAAGAATAACACGGCGCGAATGACTGTAGCGTTCCACGCGCTGCTGCAACAACAAACAAGGCTGCCGCGGCTCTACTGCGCGTGAATCATGGAACTCTACCGACTGATGAAGAACGTGAATGTTAGATGACTAAACGGCGCAGCATGAGCCACCGCTAGACGCTGCCGAATTGCGGTGCGCGAGCTGAGTCAGACTAGCCAGAGTGAAAGACGCTCGAAAGAAGCTACAGCTAGCAGCGCATGTCCCAAGCACTTCCTTAGTTCACCGAACATCGTAGTGAACAGCGCTAACGTCCAGAAGTCACGTACTTACCTGTAGATGCAGTCGCGGTTAGTTATGCTGAATGCTGATCGGTTAACTTACGGTTAGACCAATCAACAACAAGTCGGTTGGTTATGTAGTGGCGTCCCAAGCAGAATGACTTGAATGAGTTACTGTAGCACATGTAGTTCCTGCTAAACAATGCAAATCTGCATGGCACTGTTCCGAACAAGAATCGACAGGGTGTTACCTACCGCTCCGCCTCAAATGTTGGTTCCAGTTCAACTCCTACTGAACGCAGAGTAGCAGCAAAAGCAGAAGCTTGTCGGGGCTCCACACTCGGCCTCTTTTTGCGCCACCCGTCCGGCCAGAAATACAGCACATACCGAGGATCCTTTACCATCGTTTGCGGTGCGTTAGCCCAGCTACATACATATGGGTGGGTCGAAGAGAAGAATTGAAAATAGCTGTCTCGCACAAAGCGCAGGGAAGTCGGCTCCCAGACAGAAATGGCACAGATGTTGGTGGAAGAACAGCCGCCGTCGTAAAATCTAGGGGGGGGGGGGGGCATTTCCAATTCCATTCTAGACAACGGCCTTCTCTCGGTTAGACTGCGTGCAGTGTCGCCCCAACGGCGGAACGGAGAGTGAGCCTTTGCCTTCTGCTAGGAAAATGCAGTTCATTTGGTCAGCTCATACAAAACAGCTTGCCTTCTCGGTGACTGATGCGAATTCCTTCGCAGGTCTTTATAAGCTAGCGTAGTATCTTACGCTAGCCATTCGAGATTACTAGTATAACTAATCCCGTCAATATACGTTTGTAACTAGTAGAAAAGAAGTTAGAAGTTACGAGAAGAAGAAAGAAGGAAGAGAAGAGAAGAGGATGGGCGAGCTGCCGCAGTTCCCACCGGGCCATCAGCTGGGCGAGTGGCGTGGCGTGTTGACAAGAAGCTGGGCGAGGGCGGCTTCGGCGCCGTCTACAAGGCCTCGAACACGCGCAGTGGGGCGCTGGGTGCTCTCAAGGTGGAGGGCATGTCGGAGCAGATCCAAGTGCTCAAGATGGAGGTGGTGGTGCTGGAGAAGCTGAGCAGGGCCAACCGCGACCGCCACTTCTGCAGCATCATGGGCAAGGGGCGAGCCTTCGGCGCCAACTACGTGGTCATGACCTTCGTGGGCCCCTCGCTGCAAGACCTGCGCAAGACGGCCAACGCTCCCAACGAGTTCCTGACCCTCTCCTCCGCCCTGCGCGTCGGCCTGCAGTGCGCCGAGGCCCTAGAGGATCTCCACTCCATCGGCTACCTCCATCGAGACGTCAAGCCGGGCAACTACGCCATCGGACGCCAAGAAGTGGGCGAGCAGAGGAAGGTCTACGTGCTCGACTTCGGCATGTGCAGGGGACTGATCTCGCCGCGCACCGGCATCAAGAACAAGCCCAGGGACCGGTGCGGATTCCGCGGAACCGTCCGATACGCCTCCGTCAAGTGCCACGAGGGACAGGAGATGAGCGAGAAAGACGACCTCGAGCAGTGGTTCTACCAGCAGGTTCCCGTCTCCTCTTCCTTCCATTCCTTCCCTTCCTTCCCTTCCCTTCGCCTTTGTATAGAACTCTCTTGCTACTTCAGGTCGAGCTGACGAAAGGGCGCCTGCCGTGGAGAGACGTCCAAGACAAGGACCAAGTGGGCGTCTGCAAGAAGCGCTGCCGCGACCAGGGCATGGGAATGAAGGAGCTGCTGAGCGGCTGTCCCCGCGAGTACATCGACATCATGCAGCTGATCGACTCGTACGGCTACTACGACACGCCCGACTACCGCCGGCTCTACCAGCTGCTGCAGCAGGCCATGGCGAGTCAGGGCGTCCGCGACAACGACCCCTTCGACTGGGAGCGCACCGCCCAGCGGCCCTTCTTCTAGCCTCGACTCCTGCGCCGCCCACTGCCTCCTCCACTGTGATAGAACCGTGATCAATGATCCTCGACAACTGCGCCCACTCGTCTGTAACGCCCACGCTCGTATACTCTGTGACGCCGCTGATGCTCACCCACTCGGGAAAAGACGCGACGGTGGAAAGGCGACTTCTGATCCTCAGCAACACACACTTGGACAAAATATTTAAACGCGCAGATTATTACTAAGCATAAGCGCATCTAAGTCGGCATTTCTTCCTCAACCAGTCGGGCGAAATACTCATCGTAATTTCTTCGAGTCGCGTGTCCCTGATGTTCCAATTTGGTAACAACTGTCACTGATATTCTCAAAAACACTCGTGTTACAACGGAGTCTGGAGGAGACGACGGGCAGGAGGAAGAAATGATTCTCCGCGCTTCCAAGTTGAAGTGACGCTACGCCAGTCGCCAATTTAACAGTACCTAGGTTGGTTCGCTCCAAGGAAAGACAAGAGCGATTACCTACGTGTGTACCTGCGCACATTTCTCGGAGGGAAGATCTGCAGGTGACACCTGGTTACCGTAATGTGCCGAATAGTTTCAGCCAAAACAATTTTCGATGTCACTCTCTGTACGCCTTATGACAGTATTACATCACAACATATAATTGAATAGCGCCGAAGACGGCAACACTGGCCCCCACATAGACTACAGTACGCGCATGCAGGACAGCAGCATGGAAGAAGAGAATGTGAGTCAGCAAGATGGTTTCGTCTGCCGATGGCAAGCAGCGTGCCCGGGAAATCCGGTCTTTTTGGTAGTTGATTGCTCTCCCTTCTACACTGTGTGTGCGCGAAGAAGCTGGCGAGAGTTGAGGTGCACTTTCGAACTGTAGAGCAGAGTGGGACCACTGCAATTAGGATGTATCCTTAATTCTGAGCTGCTCGCCGCCTGCCGTTGATCTGGATGATTGGGAACGTGGATGCTGCCTCGCCGGCCGCGTGTGGGCGCCGTCTTCCCCAGAGGCGTCCTTTCCTTACTCACTCGCTCTTGCGGCCCAACTGAGCAGTCGTCCAGAGACGTTCGCGTGGGATTTCGAAGGCCGACTTATATGGCGACCACCCCACCCACCCCCACCGACCAACTGACACTATGTATCTACGAATCTGTGTGTGTATCAGTTCAGGCCGCCGCGCCGCGCCGCCCAACTCGCCGGAAGCTCTCAGTCGTTGGCCGCTCGACTGGGCTCGCTGAAAGCCTTTCGTTTGTTTTGGGCGCATCAATTTGCTTCCAGGCGTTCCTGGGGCGCTTCGCTTTTTTCGGCCTGACGCTTCGGCTTAGGCGGCCTTTCGCATCAACTGGCTCTGACGACGACGCCAGGCCGGGCTGCGGTTTTACGATGCCTGCGTGCGATTCGCACCAGGGGTTCTACAGCGCCGCCTGCCGGCTGCGATCGAGCTGCGAGCGCGTCAGAACCTACGCCCGATCGATAATTATCTTCGCAAATCATCTGTTGTAGCGCATATGTTACACCCACTTTCCGCAATCCACCCAGAACGCGCAATATGGCGCATTCTGGGTGGTCGTTACCCAGAATCCACCATATGGCGTGTTTTGGGTGGCGATCACCCAGAATGCGCAATTCGCATGAGTGAAAGCTGCCAGAAGCGCTATAGCAGGGAAGGGACGCAGCCGGCCTGAGCAGGAGGTGAAGTAAATGGAGGAGTGTTCACCCCACTTACAGTTTGCACTAAAACTCGGTCGGCGTCGCGCCTGGCGGGTCGAAAACTGAGGCTTAGCGCGACCACCAACTTCAGGGCGCGCTCCGCGCGCCCTGAAGTCGGTCACCGGTCGCGTTAAGCCTAAGCTTCGACCCGCCAGACTGCGACGCCGACTGACTCTTGTGAACAGTGGGCGCAGGGCGAGCCTAAGCATAGCCTGAACTGAAAGGAATATACTCTGTCTTGTCTCTGTTTAATGCAAAGAAACAAGAGGCCGGCGACTATTGCGTAGTCTGGGTAGCGACCACCCAGAAGGCGCCATATTGCGCAGTTTGGGTGGCCACCACCCAGAAGGCGCCATATGGCGCCTTCTGGGTGGTTGCGCATTTTGGGTGTGACACATACACGTGCAGGGGCTCTCAACTCGCTGAGTGCATTGCTGGTTGCATCATTTCAAAATTTGAACGAGAAATTGCGACAGCCGAGGAAAGCGATGGCTTTACCGACTTTTTAACGCTGCAAAAATTTGAGCGCTTACTTCCTTCGGTCGAATATGAATATGACCGAAGCGTTTCCGCTCAGAAGAGGGATTGTGCGTGAGTGCTAGTGAACTGTACGTGACGATACGTCTAGCTGTGAGCGAACCGAAAGATCTGGAAATCTGGCTGGCCGAGTTCGAGGAAAGACGGGCACATCGTTCAACGTCGCACATCGTTCGCACAAATTCTCCCACAAGAGGTCGCGGCCGATCCAGTCTCTGGCAAGCTCACTGGCGCCTTTGCAGAGTTGGTGGACATGGCTCAACAATCTGGGGATCCACGCGCTGTGCGCGCGCAAAAGAACGCGCTGCGCGCCATCAACCGAGCAGTCAGAAGTGGTTCCAAACAATCCGCCGTAAGTATGCTCTATCGAATCGGAAATATCTCCAAGCAAACCCAAGGTGGCAGCGTCATCAAAGTCCAGCCGACAGCTGCTGGCAGGCGGAAAGACCAGACTGTGACTGCTGGAAGTCGTGTGCACATTGGGGCGCACCTAGATTTGCAGAGATAATTATCGATCGGGCGTAGGTTCTGACACGCTCGCAGCTCGCTCGCAGCCGGCAGGCGGCGCTGTAGAACCCATGGTGCGAATCGCACGCAGGCATCGTAAAACCGCGGCCGGGCTAGGGAAGTTCCCCAGCGACTGTCCTCTCTCGGCTCTGCGACGACTTGATAACCAAATTGCAAGGGTGGCATTGATATGAGCCGCTTATTACCCCTTGATTGGGCGCCTTTGTCGTCTAGGCCGACTTATCTCGCTGTCGTCACTCGGACGAGCGCCGCACGTTCCCGCCGTACTATGTGCCTACCTACACACCAGAAATGTCGCAGTGAGTACATAGGAATTAGGTTGTGAATCTCCTTCGAAACATCGATTCGTACCTTTGGCTAGCGCTTGTCTTTTAGCTATTGAGTTCGGCCAGCCTCTTGCGCTTCCTCTTATGTTATAGGTGTTCTCTTCAAACAATCATCGATCTTCCTAGCGATACCCCTAGACGGAGTTCCGTTCTTCTGATGGCGCGAAAATGTGTAACCCCATCATCTCATGATCACAGCTTCCCGGGTTTTGCGAAAATATCTAGGAGTCTGTTAGTCACCAGTTTAGGGCACGTTGTCAAATTAGCCAAGTTCCGTATGTACACACGTCAGCAGCATAAAGAGGCATTTGCGCTTGGTGCTTCAAAAGGTTAAGAATCCCACAAATGACCTCTGTAGAATCGCGCAAGCAAAGCAAAAGACCGTTTCGACGAAGTGTTACATGGCGAAGAGCCAGAAGTTGTTTGTGAGCTTGGAGGGTTAGCTTAGCCACTTCACTCGAGTTGACGGTAGATGCATAATGCGTATGCACAGTAGTGTGTACACACATCCTCCTGTACAGTAGTGTAGCTCTTTCGGTATTCCAAAGGTTGTATTTGTATCCTGGAGATATCTTTGCGACCTCGTTTGACAGACCGTTGCGAATCGCTGGTTGACGGCCGGGGACAGGGGATACGCTGCGCATTGTTTGCTTCGCGTGGGTTGCTACCGTTTGTAGGTGAGTTCCTCGTCCGCCTCAGCAGAAGCTAAATATGCTCCAGGCCAGCCCTTCCAATGATGATTGAGCGTCGTCTGCAAGAAGAGCGCCCTTTGGCATCGCTTCTGACCTTCCGACAACAGGAAGCTCAATCTTTGTTAGGCCGATTCTTTTAATCAATGCCTGCCTACTTGTTTACTGACAGCTGAGCTGATACTCCGTCTTGTCGGGTCATATTATGTACCCATAGCTCGTAGGGTCATTGTCATTTGAGGCGGACACGCGTTGACGCACGTCAACTTTAGGGCTTCGCGTACCGCCGCTGCACACCCCCATTACATAATGGCCGCCGTGTCATGTGCCAAGTCGCCTTCTTATTCAGCGCCAGTTTGTTCGTCGAGTCATTTGACCGTGGGACAGAACAAGAGGAAGCCGCTCGCAATCACCGCCTATTGAAGCTCGAAAACGAAGCCGTGAAAATGCCGTCTGATCCCTCCGCGTATTTGAGCCGGCGGCGTGACCGGCAGACCACCGCTACGTAATTCACACGACCTTTGAGGAGACAATCCGTCGACGCAATCGTTTGCGCCAAGGACTCAATCAGAAGGCCGCCGTCTGCTACTAGGTGGCCCCTGCTGCACGGAAGACTTGATGCTTCTGGGTTGTCGCAGACGTCAAGCATGGGAGCCAACGACTCTTTTCTGACACCCTACCCGACGGAGCAGTTTGAGGCCGCCTACCACCTGCTGTTCTGTCTTGTGGGCACGCCAATCAACTTGGTCAGTCTCCACCGTCAGCTGGGAAGCTGGCGCTTCCTGGCCAAGCAGCCGGCCTCGACGGAACTGCGCCTGGTCAAGCTGAGCGTCCAGCTGATCCTGGCCAACCTCTGCACCCTGTTGATCGTCAGCCCGCTGCGCGCCTTCTGGCTGCTCAACGTCGTCTGGACGCTGGGAGAGGGCGCCTGCCGTCTCGCCAGCTTCTTCTTCGCCTTCGCCTTCCACCTCTGGTCCAACGTCGTCGCCGCCATTGCCGTCGACATGCTATACTGCATCAGGTACGGACCTGGACGTGATTGGCGAGCGAGAGAGCAACTACATTATGTACGTATGTACATACATATTATCTTGTACCTACATTTATATACATACCATGTACGATGTACACAGGTCGCCTTTGTCGAGCTACCGTAACGCTGGCCAGAGGGTCAACTGGCTGATCGCCATCTCGTGGGCACTGGCTGTGCTCTGTTCCTCACCGATGGCGTGGAACTTCAGCACCGTCGCAATACCACCGCAATACTATCAGCATCTCGACGTCGTCTACTATCAGTGCGCCGTGGACAGACGCGCCTTCCATGTCCAGCTCTACAACTACGTCCACGTGACCTCCACCTTCTACCTGCCGCTGATCGTCATTCTCTGCTGCTACGCCTGGATCGGCGTCAGCCTCTGGACGCAGACCAAGCGCAGTAATCAACTGGGAAGGGACGTTGTCGTCCGTGCGTCACCACCACCTCACTCCTTCTCGAACAGCGAAGGTCGACCGGAAGTGCTCAGGAGCGCCGGCAGCGGAAACATACGCTCGCAGCAGACCAAGCGGCGCTTTCTCAAAGCGACCGCCTTGATCGTCGGCACCTACGTTCTCAGCTGGCTACCCTACCAGAGTCTGGCGGTTGCCCAGATGATTTGGCCGGCCAATAGCGTCCTCTCAAACTTGAGCTTCCTGGAGATGGTGATGATGGCGTCGGCTGTGATCAACCCATTTCTCTACCGGTTCCGAGTGAGGAAAACATCCGGCGGGAAGAAGTCGAGCGGCGGTCGTCTGTTTCGACAGCAGAGCAGGCCGCACAGCGACCCCGCCAACCGAGTCGCCCGACTGCGAGCCGCCTACCGGTCGACCGACAGCAGTGGCGGCGATACGGTTCGGAGCAACGGCAGCGGCGCTACGAAGGAACTGAAGCTGGGTACTCCGGCCCGACTTCGGGTCGCGGCCGACGGGAAGGCGGCCAGTTGCCTTCAGCTGCCGCGGAGAACTGCCAGCGATCTCAACAGCGCCAGCGAAACGAGTCGCGAGTGGTCGAGCGCTTCCGCCGAAGAGAAACGACGCGTTATGGCTGCTTTCGGACGCTGTGCCAAAGTTGATCTCAATGACTTCTTGTGATCCGCGCGCTATTAGTGGCCGCTGTGGTAGGTACGTACATATGTATTTCTGCGAGCGCACCCCGCTGCATTTAGAAATTTAGTGCATCGGTACTCTGTACGAAAAGTGTCTCTTCTTAGGTACGAGATTGTAGAGAATTACGCTAGAGCGACTGCGTAAGCAGACGGCTTCTGCTGAGCTTCTCCTCCCCATTAATTAAATCCGACGACTTGCGTCAGAACCGATTATCGCCTAATTACTTGTACCGGCGGCGGGACCTTCGAAAGAGTCACGTTTCTTCGCCAGAAGAAACAAGAAGATATCTGCGAAACAACATACAGTAGATAACTTGCACATAGGCCCATGGCGAAACGGAGGGCACGGATTAATTCCAATTGTCGCAGTTTACGAAGCAGGAGCAATGCGTTTGAAAAACGAGTCCAATATGCCTATGTGCGCGTTACATTTCTTAGTCCTGCCGGCAACACCACAAAGTCTGTCGCGCCCCAATGTCTGTCAGTGCTCGGTGTTACGCGAAGCGTGACCCAGTACACTCGTCGTTGCGCACGAACGCGCGCGGCGCGATTTCTTCGACTGCCGTGGCCGCTCACACTCCTTTGCCTTCTGATGGTTTTGACACGGTGAAACCGACATTGCGTCGCGGCTCGTGAAATTATATAGCAGTTAGGGACGATGGCCCGAGCTTCCGTCTGCGTACTGATCGCCACCGTCGCTATAGCGGTTTCTGGGAAAGATGAGAAAGATGCGAAGGAGTCCGTTGAGCAGGCCAAACGTGCGTACTTGGCTTGGTGCCTTATTGTTCGTTTGTTGGATCGGTTCAGTTACTGTGCCGCTTTCTCATTCATTTGGCAACTTTCAGCTTTCATCGAAGGGATCAAGTGGATCCAGTGGGCGGAAGCCATCGAGACTGCCCAAAAGGACAAGAAGCCAATCATGCTGCTTGTGAAGACGAAGTGGTGTCAGGCCTGCAAAGGTTGGCGAAAGGAGGAGGAAGGAGTACCTCGATTGTTTGTTGCCATAGGAGCGAAATTCCCAAGCGTTTTGCAGAGTTGAGCGCTGAGCTGAACGAGAAGAAGATGCAGGCGCGCGTGGCTCGCCTGGCGAAGCACTTCGTCATGGTGCTCAACGACGACGAGGAGGAGCACGTGCCTGAGGAGTATGAGCCCGACGGCCGCTACGTCCCTCGCATCATGTTCCTGGGTAAGTGGGGAGCCCACAGTGTGCTATTGTAGTACGGGAGACGGCCTACTCATGTACTGCACAGCAAGTATGTACATATGTACACGTGTACGGTATATGTACAGACACGCCGAGCGGCGCATGCTTGCAGACAGCAACGGGAAGCTGCTGGAGCAGTTCAAGAACAAGAACTTCTTGAAGCAGGACCACTTCTACAACTATGTGACGGCCGAGCAGGTGGTCGAATCCATGAAGACCGTCATGGAAGAGTACAAGGACGAGGAGCAGGAGCCAGTGGCCGAGGAGAAGAAGGAGAGCAAGAAAGAGAAGGACGAGAAGAAGAAGGACGATAAAGACGACAAAAAGAAGAAGAAGAAGAAGACGGAACTCTAGGGAACGCCTGCATTTGTTTGTTACCCATGATTGTTACGTTGTTGTCTGTTGCTGTTGTCGGTCCTGCCGATGTTATGAGTTTGTCCTTATCGCCTACGCTTGATTTGCTCAGAACCACTTCAAGTGCTTCAGTTGATTCCGTCAAGCGACCACGTCGTGTTTTTGACGAAAGGGAAGCCTATCAGTAAGGACGCCACAGAATTGTATGGTGAGCGAAAGGGAGAGACAAAGGCGGCGACCGAAGCGGCGGCAGAGAAATATGTACCTACCATTCACCAACATTTCGCCCATCCGACCGGTGTGCCTTCCGCTGCGTCGTTTCCACAGTATTCCTGACCAATCATAGTGACTTCAATACGACAAATTGACAACACAATCCAATCCAACTGTATCTATACTTGCTATTCTTTCGTCACTGTACGTACGTACATATAAACGTAAGTATGTACATGAAAATACGTACCTATCGACGTCAAACGCTTGACAAGGGCCCGGTCTGTTTGTCAATGACGTACTACATATTGCCACATATATGGTACAGTACCTGGTAGCACGTTCTTCTCACTCTCATGATAGTATTCGCCTGCTTTCTCGCATTTGACCAGGAGTATGTTGGAGTGGCGTTGTCCACCTGTCAGAGCAGGACGTCTGTGCTGCTGTGTCCGCGGAAGACCAGCTGTGACTGCTGCTGGGGCGAGTGGTGGGGCTGACTCTTCAAGGACTTGTAGCCCGACGAGCTCTCTTCTTCCTCTTCGGCGCGAACGACGTCCTGACGCGCCATCTTGCCTCCGCCTCTGTCGGCCCCGTCGCCTGCCTCGTCGCCGTCGTCGTTGTCGTTTTCGTCGCCTTCAAAGTGGGCCGCCGTCTGATTCTCGATCTTCGCCTCCGTCAGAATCAGCGAGTGCCCAGGCGGCCGTCGGACGCTGCCTCCATTCGCGGACACCACGGGATTCGAATGGGCCGACGTCGTCGACACTAGAGACTTGTCGGCCGTCGGAGCTCTGACGCGCATGGCCGCTTTGTGATCCTCCAGTCGCTTTCGGGCCACCACAATGCTCGTCTCGACCTGAATCATGACTGCATTATAGTATCCATATAATTAACGATACGCAGAAATGCAACTGCAAGTATGTAACTGCCATGTCACCAGCTCAATCTGTCGTTTCAGCTCCTCGTTTTCCACCAGAAGATGTTGGTAGCGAGCCTCTTCCTCCTTTGTCAGCTTGACGTTCTTTAGTCCGCTCGACGACTTCTTGGCGGCGGTGCCACCGGCCGTCGATGCGGCCCCCGCGGCCCCAGAGCCGTCCTTCTTCGCCGCAGTGTCATCGAAGTTGTTCTGCTTCTTGGCGCGCCATAGGTACATGGCCTTGGGAACGTAGATCAGGCCCATGCTGACGCAGGCGCAGATCAGCACTGAATGGGCGTGGTAGTACATATATCGAAAGGTAAGCAGCAGAAAACAGAGTTGGTCGCCGGTTTGTACGAAGCCAACCCGAGGCGGCGATGAAGACGAAGTTGGCCACCTCCTCGGTTGGCACCACGATTGCCACTAGAGGGGCCGTGAGCAGCGAGAGAACGGCCACGTTGTAGACGGCCATGGAGACGAACTTGGAGTCGTTGACGTAGCGCAGCTTCAGGTTGCGACTCTCGTAGGCGAAGAAGAGGCCGAAGACCAACACCAGACACTTGTAGCCGAATACCACCGCTGAATGAAGAGAGTTTGCGTCGACTCTGCGCCACCTTATCCAGAAAACAGCTAAATAATGAGGCTTGTGAATTGTTCCAGAACTCTGCATTACACATCCAGGTGCTGAGGGTGGAGCTCTCGCAGAAGATCAAGTAGCTCTGGGTGACGCCGTCGCCGCCCTCCTCGCGAAAGGGCTCGCCCTTCTTCACCTTCTGCATGTGCATGGGCTGTACCAGCCACCAGGCCGAGATGATCACCAGGTCGGCGGCAAAGAAGAAGGCCACCGTCGAGTGGAACTTCCACGAGGGAATGGGCTGCAATTTAGACCAGCTGGCTTCCTGGACATCTGCACACGTGAATCCACAAGTACTGCAATGGAAGGTCAAGCTGTGGGGCGCCAATCGCCGGATCACGTAATGAGGCTTCTCAAGCGCAAGTCCACTAAGGGTTCCAAGGCTAGCTCGGCTTGCCTCAGTGCGAGCAACTCGGACGTCAACGCTCTTACAACTGGGCGTTTTTTCAAGCCTAGGTACAGTACGGGTAGCTGCTATGCGAATGCTCCACAACCAAAATCAGTAAAGCATCACTTGCTCGCTAGGAACAGCTACTGACTTTGCAAAAGTGGCAGCTAAAGCGAGCACCATCAACGACGACAACTAGAGCGTGCAGGTGCAGCGTGGTTGTAAACAAACCAAAGCTTCTACTCGATCTCAAGTGCTGCTATGGGGCTCTGCCATGGAAGACTCTAGGCAGCGGTGCTCGTGATTGTGCCAGCCATGTTGGGAACACTTTCTGGTGGTCATACCGAGTGGGAGACAGCAGCGGTGCGCGCACTCAGTGCCCTTCGTGACACATATGAACCCATATCAAGCCATCTATTGGCTCCTGTCTAGCGAGCTCTCTACGGGGTTGTGCAGCACCAAACAAACAAGCGGGGGTCTGTGGGCTGCAGGCGGCGACTCTCTGTAGCTCGGGCACTGCTGTGGGTAGCGAAGGCGGGCAGTGAGCGTGTGGAGAGGCGCGTAGCAGCGCAGCAAGGCAAGAGACCTCGTTGACGGCCGGCGGCGGTCCCGGCGGCTCCTGACGTCGCGAGGTGCCCAGCAGGGCGGTGGAGACGCTGCGGCTGCCGAAGGGGTCGAAGTTGGAGCTGCCCATCTTGCGCATCATCGCCTGTCCGCCCACCAAGGCGGCCATGATGTGTCGCATGCCTTCGACCAGCGCGCCCGAGCTGTCCAGACTGCTCTGCAAGTCGACTTTTGACCCGGAGAGGGGACACGGACGCACTCACGAGCACAGGACACCAGAAAGGGAATATGTACGTTGGCCACCAGACAGCGCTGCTCCCACGCGTAGACAACACGCCTGCCGCCACAGCTACTATACAAACGTAGGTATGTATGTACTACGCCTCCGTACCTAGTACGAAGGCACTGAGCCTCCCAGCCGCACAAACTTGCGAAGTTGTTCACGATTCATACGAAATGTTGCTCAGCTGATGCCAGCTGCCAAATGTTGCACTATCGATCTACCCAGATGTAGTAAAGCATCCGCTACATGTGAAAATTGTTATCGCGGAGTCCTCACTTTGAGTAAACTGAGTATATGGCAGTTCTACACATAATCGTCTTACACCCAAGGGTATTTCTTAACTTTCGCTGAGCATCTGACGCGCGATAGAGCCCGTCTTCACGAGTAAAAGTCCATGAGCATTTTACAACAGTTAGCTACGCAATTACTATGTAGTCTGTACGTCTTAAATATCACTTAGGTAGTCTGTATGTCATATAGGTTAAATAGTTTAAATTAAAAAGCGTCTTGAGGTATTGTAGATACTGTATGCATATTCAACCACCAGCTCGCTGCAGTTACTGTAGAATCACAGAGGTCGCAACTGAAGTAAACATTTATTGCGCATGTATGTAAGTTGCGTTGGGGTTAATAACATCTGTGCAGCATGTCCGTCAGTGGAGAACGAGAGCGAAAGGAAAGGCGCACCTCCTCGTTTCCGAAGGGGCGCATCTGGTCGTTGTAGGTGGTGATGCCGCGGCCGGCGCCGCCGCCCAGTCTGTGGACGATCCAGACTTTGGCGAACATGGAGCCGAAGGCGAGACTGAAGCCCACCATG
>JASAMZ010008151.1:0-17771 GCA_030248115.1 Linhomoeus sp. GSCO2_2 | reverse complement strand
CATGCGCGCACTGTTGTGTGACTGATCCGCAGAAAGTGAGTGCCCTTGCGTCTTGTCTGCTGTGAGAATGAATGAACGTGCTCGCGTGTGGTGACTGACTGGTGTATCATCGCTGAGTGTATCTGTGTGTACACGCGCCCATCCAGCGATATCTCATCCATGTGTGTGCGCAGTTTATGTCTAAGGTCACGGGGGAATATATCCAGGGTGTTATAATGGCTGGCGCTAGGCAATTTGTTCGCGCGCCCCCACCGCCTAAGACGTATCTCTTGTTAGGGGCCGTTTGTGTGTCTGCCACTATTCTCAACGCGTCTGCACACACTTGCTACTATCACCGTCTAGCTAGTGAAAGTGAAGCGTGCTACGTAGCTGCCTAAAGCCATACAGATTAGTTTGGCGGCCGCAAATGGCCCATTTTGAGCAGCGAGAGAGTACTACGCACTAACTAAACGGCCCTGCAGAATTGAAAGAGGTTTCTACATACTTGCCTTCCATAAGAAGCCACAGAGGAGAGAACAAGGCATGGGCAATTGCTGCAAGAAGCAAGCTAGCGGTGGAGGGGTGAGTGAGTGCCAAATGCTGCCACGAGCATTAAAGACAGTCCATGTGGAACAGTGGGTTACACTCACAATAGTGGAATTATTCTCTTGAACTGCTGAAGGTTCACAGTGTCATTGTCTATTCCAGACTTTGCCCTTACTTTGGCCAACCAAGCAGCTAGCTAAGCTGTTGTCAAACGCATTGAATGAATATAGAGACTAGCGATTGGAAGTAGACGTGTTCTACTGTGTGCAACGCACTCTGTTACTTGCTACAATGCCATTTACTTCGGACTCGCACAATTTCGAGCTCGCTTCACGCTTGTCAAAATTCGTCGCTGTGCATTTGTAACATTTGCAAGGCAGACGCGCCAATTTGGCTTGCCAATTTATTTGGCATCCATATTACTAAGCGGCAAAGGTCTGTCCGTTTGTTTGTTTGTTTGTTTGTTTGTTTGTTTGTTTGTTTGTTTGTTTGTTTGTTTGTTTGTCTGTGGATGCTCTAGCGCTCGCTACAGTTGACGGATCGCGATGATCTATGGCTTAAACTGACCGTCCTTGCATGTAGTTTTGCATGAAGGTTTGTGGACATTGGTCGATGTCTAAATTCCAAAAATATTTCGAAAATATCGACTGCGCCGGTACATTCTGAGCACAGAAGGCACCACACGCTGTGACTGACGTTTGATTTCGCGTGACTGACGTTTGATTTTGCGCCAATAGCACTTTAGAGTGTCACCATTCACTATGGAGTTGTCGCTGTGAGACTCCAAAGTGTATTCGCAGGCACTGCATGCACTGGCAGGGACACAGCATCAAACTATTCTGGATCTACGTCAAACGACTTTAGATCTATCTGAAATGTCCTGCGGGCTAAACCCAACTGTCTACGGGCTAAACCCAAGTGTCTATTGTGTATTTACAGACACGGGAGCTGGTGCGAGCCTAAATGTTGGCACTGGTAGGGGCACAGGGTCGAATGACTTGATATCTATCTGAAATGTCCTATGGACTAAACCCAAATGTTTATAGGCTAAAGCCAAGCGTCTACTGTGTATTTACAGGCACTGGAGCTGGTGCGAGCCTAAACATAGGCAGTGGCAGGGGCGTGGGGTCGAATGACTTGAGATCTTTCTGAACTGTCCTATGGGCTAAACCCAATTGTCTATGGGCTAAAGCCAAGTGTCTATTGTGTATTTACAGGCATGGGAGCTGGTGCAGTAGTAAATGTAGCCACTGGCAGGGGCACATTGTCAAATGACTTGAGGGCTATCTCAAATGTCCTACAGGCTGATTACCCATGGGCTATTGACCATAGAGATTCTCCTATGGGCTAAAGGCTCTAGTCCTATATACTAAGCGGCAAAAGTGTGTGTGTTTGTCTGTCTGTTTGTCCGGCCATTTTCTCTTGACACAGTTGACGGATCCTGGAGATCTATAGCTTAAACTGACCGTCGTGGGCTGGAAGGAATCCCCTCCTATTTTAAAACTTTTGCAAATTAGTAAATTCCACAAAATTCATGAAAATATCGACTGCACAGTACATTCTGAGCACTAAAGAGTGCCTACTGGTCATTTTCGTGGAAATTTCGCACTGTCGTGTCACCATTCACTCCAGAGCTGTCGCTGTGAGACTCCTACAGGTATTTGGAGGCACGGGAACAGGTGCAAAGGTAAATGCAGGCACTGGCAGGGGCACAGTGCCAGAAGACATTAGCTCAATCTGAAATCGCCTAAGGGCTAAACACAAGCATCCATGTGTTAGCTTCGGTGTATTCAGAGGCACGGGAACAAGTTCAATGATAAATGCAGGCACTGGCAAGGGCGTAGTGTCAAGAGGCTTTTGATCTATCTGACCTATTTTTACCTCTTATGGGCTAAACACAAACACCTATATGCAAAGTTCAGTGTAATCAAAGGCACGGGAGCAGGCGCAATGGTAAATGCAGGCACTGGCAGGGTCACAGTGTCAGAAGACATTAGGTCTATCTGGAATCTCTTATGGGCTAAATGCAAGCATCCATGTGTTAGCTTCAGTGTATTCTGAGGCATGAGAGCTGGTGCAACCCCCTAAAAGCAGGCACTGACAGAGGCGCAGTGTCAAATGACTTTAGATCTATCAGAATCTCCTATGGGCTGTTGTGAGCATTGGCTGTGAACCATAGACCAATACATGTTGTGAGCAGTGGCTGATTTCCATGGGTCGATACAAATGGCTCTGTTTCCACAGGTGTTCAGCTATAGATATACAGTATCACCTATGGGCTAAAGGCACTAGTCCTATATACTATGGCGCCTAACTGTGTCCGTGTGTTTGTTTGTCTGTGTGCGCCATAACTCTAGACACAGTTGTCGGTTCGCGATGATCTATGGCTTAAACTGACCGTCATACACTGTAGTTTTGCATGAAGGTTTGTTGACTTTCATCGGTGTCTAAATTCCAAAATAATTCGAAAATATCAACTGCGCCAGTACATTCTGAGCACAGAAGTCACCACATGACGTGACTGATGTCTGATTTCACGCCAAAGGCACTCTACAGTGTCACCATTCACTAAAGAGTTGTCGTTGTGAGACTCCAAAGTGTATTCGCAGGCACTGCAGGCACTGGAAGGGGCACAGCATCTAACTGCTTTGCATCTATGCCAAATGTCCTTAGATCTATCTGAAATCTCCTACGGGCTTAACCCAAATGTCTACGGGCTATACCCAAGCATCTATTGTGTATTTACAGGCACGGCAGCTGGCGCGAGCCTAAATGTAGGCACTGGCAGGGGCACAGTGTCAAATGGCTTGAGATCTATCAGAAATGTCCTGTTGGCTAAACACAATGTCTACGGGCTATACCCAAGTGTCTACTGTGTATTTACAGGCTTGGGAGCTGGTGCGATTGTAAACGTAGGCAATGGCAGGGGCGCAGGGTCGAATGACTTGAGATCTATCTGAAACATCCTAAGGGCTAAACCGAATTGTCTGCAGGCTAAACCCAAGTGTCTATTGTGTGTTTACATGCACGGGAGCTGGTGCGATCCTAAACGTAGGCACTGGCAGGGGCACAGGGTCGAATGACTTGAGACCTATCTGAAATGTCCTATGGGCTAAACCCAATTGTCTATGGGCTAAACCCAACTGTCTATTGTGTATTTACTGGTACGGGAGCTGGTGCAATCCTAAATGGAGGTACTGGCAGGGGCACAGAGTCAAATGACTTGAGGTGCAACTGTAATGGCCTGCGGTGCACTGAATTCGATGATTGCATTATCTCCTTCATGCTCTGCAGATTACACATGCACTATTGACCATAGACATTCTCCTACGGGCTAAAGGCTCTAGTCTACATTACTATGCTAGCTAGGTGTAGTGCCCGTCTGTCTGTCTGTCTGTCTGTCTGTCTGTCTGTCTGTCTGTCTGTCTGTCTGTCTGTCTGTCTGTCTGTCTGTCTGTCTGTCGAGGTTTGCCTCCCTAGCACTTCGCCGCGCGACGCTTCAGCATGCGCTTGCCTCGCTAGCACTTCGCCACGCGACGCTTCAGCACGCGCGCGCCTAGACGCCAGCGGGACGCCAGCGGCGGCAATCAATCGCTGCACGGCCAGCGCCGCCTGTTGCTGCCTGCCTTCAACGCAGGCATCGCCTGAACAGTACGGCAAGGCACCGTTGCCGCTCAATCAGGCTCGCTCCCCTTAGCTCGCATTGGATCTGGCGGCTCTCTACCATTTGTTTTGCGCAGCGCTTTGTACGGCGTGTTCGCGAGGCAGTCAGCGCCGTTGGCTTGCAACAGGAGAGACTTTCTGCAACAGTACAGACGTTGCAACAGGATGGTCGCGCGAGGCGACCAGTGCCATTGGCTCGGAACAGGCCTGATTTTGCAACAGGAAAATCTGCCCGCTCTCTATCTTTTGTTTTGCGCGGCGCTTTGTACGGCGCTTTCGCGAGGCAGTCAGCGCTGTCGGCGTGCAACGGGACAGACGTTCTGCAACAATACAAATGTTGCAACAGTGCGACCATCGCCATTGGCTCGCAACAGGCCTGATTTTGCAACAGGACAAATCTTGCAACAGGACAGATTTTGCAAGGACAGATCTTGCAACAGGACAGATCTTGCAACAGGACAAATCTTGCAACAGGACAGATTTTGCAACAGGACAAATCTTGCAACAGGACAGATTTTGCAACAGGACAAATCTTGCAACGGGACAGATTTTGCAACAGGACAAATCTTGCAACAGGACAGATTTTGCAACAGGACAGACCTTGCAACAGGACAGATTTTGCAACAGGACAAATCTTGCAACAGGACAGATCTTACCACAGGACATATCTTGCAACAGGACAGATTTTGCAACAGGACAAATCTTGCAACAGGACAGATCTTACCACAGGACATATCTTGCAACAGGACAGATTTTGTAACAGGCAACAGGACAAACCTTGCAACACGACAGGCCTTGCAACAGGATAGATCTTACAACAGGAGAGACCTTGCAACAGGACACACCTTGCAACAGGACAGGCCTTGCAACAGGTCAGACCTTGACAATGAACAGTACGGACGTTGCGGCGCGCGCACGAGGCGACCACCGCCGTTGGCTCACAACAGGACAGACCTTGCAACGGACAGACCTTCAACAGGACAGATTATGCAACAGGACATTACGGCCATTGACGACTACATTCCGTGCTATTCAGATCACACAAATTCTTCTGCAACAGGAAGGAACGGCTAGTATTTGCCTATTTGGCGTACCTACAAACGAGCCAATTTTCCCACTTATCCTGTCTCTCGCCTATAGTATCCCATCTCTCTTCTCAGGGCCCAAACGTGACCAGTGCCTCAGTGGTCGAGGTCACACAGCAGGAGATGGAGGCCATCTTCAAAGACTTCGACGTCAACAGGTGGCGTGGCGTTACGTTGATTCTGTGGCACTTGAACGTGCGTGCGTGCGCGCGTGCCGGCGTGCGTCCGTGCGTGCGTGCGTGCGTGCGCGCGCGCGTGCGTGCGTCCGTGCGTGCGTGCGTGCGTGCGCGCGCGCGTGCGTGCGTGCGTGCGTGCGTGCGTGCGTGCGGTCGTGCGTGCGTGCGTGCGTGCGTGCGTGCGTGCGTGCGTGCGTGCGTGCGTGCGTGCGTGCGTGCGTGCGTGCGTGCGTGCGTGCGTGCGTGCGTGCGTGCGTGCGTGCGTGCGCCACCTCTGAACCTCTGAACACAGAGACGGCCACATCTCCAAAGAAGAACTAAGAATGGTCATGACCAAGATGGGACAGGCACCGGGAGAGGGCGAGCTGGATGAAATGTTCCAGGCTGCGGACAAAGACAACGATGGAAAGATCGACTTTGAGGGTTGGTTGAGTTTGTGTTTTGAGCTATAGCTAACTGTTACCGTGTGCATAGTGCTTAGTTTGCTCTGCTGCGGAAAACGAATCCATTCAAGTTAGTCACGCGTTTTGTCTCATTCCGCCTGTGCATACCTTTTGTCTTGGCTTGTCTATTCGCCATTGTAAGATGAAGCGTTATTCGTTATATTGAATACAGATCATTTACCTTCCCTCGCTACGCAAAATTGCATGCTTCCTTAAATCGCTTTTGAACCTTTGAAAACCCTCTATCATTTTGAAATGATTGTAGTTTGATATTGAAATTAATATTATAATATTAATTTAAATAAATATAAATTTAAGTAATTTTATATAAATTTAATAATAAATCCGCAGAGTTCCTGGCCATTGCCAAGTCGACGCCGATGAGCCAATCGCTGAAGGCGGTCTTCGACGAGATGGACGCCGACGGCGACGGGCAGATCACGCGCTCTGAGCTGCGCACCGCCTTCGCCAAGATGGGCCAGAATCTGGACGACGCCGAGATCAAGGCGATCTATCGATTGGTCGACGCCGACTACGACGGCAGGATCAACTTCGAGGGTGTGCACTTGCAGTGGAGTACGGTATGACTACAGTACAGAACGGTGCAGTACAGTGCAGTACAGTGCAGTGCAGCGCCGTACAGGATCACTACAGCACAGTGCAGTACATTACAGTACCCAGCTTGGAATCGAGTGGCGGATTACCCGAAGTTATACTCCATGACGCAAATACTCCAGTAAGCCTTCCACCCACACCCCCCCCCCCCCCCTCCCCCCGCCCTCCCCCCACCCCCCGCTCCTCTCTTGACCTTCGGGGGGGGGGGGGGGGGGGGGGGGGTAGATTATTGGAGGATACCTACTGTACATATGCATACGATACTGACTGTCTCGCCCACCTTGCCGACACCAGACATGCACCAGCCATTGAGAGTGTTCTCTGCCCTACACACATTTAGACACCCATAAGTACGCTTTACACAATTTTGCACACGAAATTTCTGTCGACCAGAAAGTTTATCTTTTCCAGAGTTCTGCAAGATGATGTCCAAGCGTCAGCAGTGAAAAGTGCGTTTGTTGGTGCCCCACAAGCAGGATTCCAACCACCATTCGTTCCATATAAATTGTGATGATTCAGACTGCCAAGTGGACAGAATACATTAGTAGTAGCCGTATGTTATACTGCCTGTATGCATGCTTGTAGAACAACATATCTAAGGTGTGAGCGTTATTTTACCTAATATTCGTCTTCTTGCCATAAACTTTCCTCATAAATGCTACCTAATCAGTATACATACGCACGCTTAGTCGAAAGCATCTTGTTGGGAATGTGTTGCATGTGTGTATTTACTGTACTTGTTTTCGGTGATATTCTATGCAAATAGCAGCATATGAAGTACACTGAAGTACTTGGGATGTAACAACGCCGTTTTCGTGCGCATTCTATTTCCGACCGTCTTGGGGGGTGTGAAACAGTTTTGGAAAAGAGATAATGCAGTGCTTTACAATAGTCGAGCGTCTTGCAAAGTCACATGCGCATTGAACTGCCACTCAGGACAGGACGACAACCTCATTCTTTGTCACCGGATTAGAACGGGCTAGAACTAAGCTTTCGTACTGCGGATATCATACTCTATCCGTGACACACTCGTCCTTCGTTGAATATCGTCAAGCAGAGGTCAATGTACGGCCTGTCTTGGCTCTTCAACGGGAAACCCAGCTGCAGTTTGTGGGCCGCGTCGGCCAGAATCACCTTGCAGACGTGGCACACTTGGCCTTCGCTCGATGGGGACAGACTTCCTGGAATTTACTTGATAAACTACCTACATGATTCCTGGTGGTTGTATACGGTCGCTATGCGCCACGCCACACCAATCAATTAAAGTCCATTCAAGAAAGGCGTGCACTGGGTGGTTTTTCGAGTCTGCAGAATTAGTGCTTTGGGAAACCTCAATGATTTATACATCGTTGGATACCCCTGTCGGAGTGTGTTGGCGCGATGCGTGTTTGGCCATAATCACGCAACACGCATCGGTTGGAGGCGCACATGAAAAATTTGAGGTTTCGTACAGGGTGGGCGATTTTGATACTTTTTACACCAGTTGTTCCGCAAGGTGTCCTCATATCATATTCCAAGTTTCATCAAAATCGGTTGGCTACAACGTTAGTTATGGCCTGCCAAGTGCACCCTACTTTGGCCCAAAATGGCCAAAATCGCCGAAATCGGCCAAAAAGGATACACTTTTTTAATAACCCAAGAAAGAAACTGTCAAAATCTCTTTAGACTATCTGTGTGTCAACTAGGATCAATTGTCTACACAATGGAACAAACCCCGTCTTATTCGGTTACGACACGATCGAATACGGCTATAAAAGTAGGGTCTATTTGATTGAGTCGTATTCGAGAGTGTCGCAGCCGAAGAAGATGGGGTTTGTTCCATTGTGTAGACAATTGATCCTAGTTCACACATAGAAAGTTTGAATAAATTTCACCATTTCTTTCTTGAGTTATAAAAAAGTGTACACTTTTTGGCCGATTTCGGCGATTTTAGCCATTTTAGGCCAAATTAGGGTGCACGCGGCAGGCCATAACTAACGCTGTAGCCCACCGATTTTGCTGAAACTTGAAGTATGATATGAGGACATCTTGTGAAACAACTGGTGTAAAAATTATCAAAATCGCCCACCCTGTACAAAACCTCAAATTTTTCATGTGCGCCCCAAACGGGTGCGTGTTGCGTGAATATGGCCAAAGCACGCACCGCGCCAACACACTCCCACAGGGGTTTCCAACGATGTATAAATCACTGGGGCTTCCCAAAGCATAAAGTCTGCAGACTACATAAAACCCCAGTGCACGCCTTTCTTGAATGGACTTTAGGTTTCGACTTGGCGTGTTGCAATTCACTTAGTTGAACTTTCCTTTTAGTTCAATGTGTTGTATTGCTTCTGCAAAAATTCTACTCTCGGTTCAGATTTGTTTTGTTTAAAGAAATTTCTTTGTGGCTCCGTTCGTGATAATTGTCACTGTTAACTTTGATGATTAATACACAAACCACCCTATTAAATTCACATTCATAAATGTATTTGAATATCAAATATCCATTGTACGCTAAAACGCTTGCTAAACTGATTCGATTTCCACCAAACCTGCTAGGTAGACAGGATCCACAGGCATTCCGTTTGCCAGAAGAAGGCCGAGTGACGCCAACGTCAGCAGTGTTGCGAACAGTTTCATTTCCTCCAGTGCAGCTATACAAAATACAATAGATGTGGCTTATGGATCTGTCAAGAATCGTTACTGAACTCGGCCTTCGCAAAAGCGGCGCGCGCCAGTTAGCGACGGTGCTGATTCCAAAGACCCAGGCTGAGTGCACCCAGTCATCACGCAAGCTTGATTGAGGGAAGGTAAACAAAACATCTCATAAGTGGGAACAACAATGTCGCGTGACGACCAATCGCAAAGCGGGCTTTTAGAGACTACATACTGTAACTTCCTAGCATGGTGCTGGAGACTGGAGTGGCAGGTATGTAGCTGGGTGTAGCAACACGTGTAAACAAAATTTAGTATCTAATCACTCAAATCACCCATAGTTCTGAGCCAACGTACTCAGAATATTGTGGGGACATTCTAATAGGAGCGCGTTGCAGAGGTTAGATAAAGTTGGACTCAGCTGTATTTCGTGTACCGAACATGCAGAACTCTGTCAAGACGCATTAGCAACATGAAAACGGCAGTATCAGAGTTCTGAGTCCACGTAAGAGAGATCGCACAGTAGAGGACATCAAACTCAACGAACAGACTAAGCATGTTGGAGGGGGAGGGGGGGGGGGGGAGGATTGGTGAACGAACGAACCGGAAATTGGACGCTACAATTGTGTTGTGACGTCGCCTCGTTCGGGCATTGCTTCCTATGGGACCCTCACCTCAACTCAAGCAATTTGCAGACGAAGAGGGCTCGCTTCTCTTTTAGAGAATCCCTCATTCAATTATTCATTCAATCAGCGGGAAAAGAAGCCGCTTGAATGTGCCGCCGGTACTATGTACAGTGTACGTACAAGCAACTTGATATCTGTTTCCAACCTTCTGACAAACATTCTACCTTCCCCCTACGAATGAGATTAGGTAGGTAGGTACATTTTCCAATGTTTCTCGCGAGGAATTATTTGTTCCATCCCAACTGTTTCATTAATTGCCAATCAGAGAAATAAAGTATCAAAGAAGCTAATCGCCAGCAAAACTAATTGTAAATTCAAATCACCAGGCCACCAATTTGGTTGGTCGAATTTGAACTAATGTTCCAGTGAAGTGTGCTTCGTTGTAATTATTAGGTGTGCCGTAGTTATGCACTAAACGCTTCACACGCGCAAGTAGGGCAATGATTGTTCTGCTGATGTTGGATGCCGCGCACCATACAAAGTAAGTAACCTGCACTCCGTAAAATTCTGTCATAATTACACCACGCTGCAGTCATCAGTCGTTATAGCGAGACAGCTCTCAGAACTGCAGCGCTTTGTGAGACAATGAGACTTACATATGAACGTCAGTGACGAGCCGTGCCATGCCACGGAAGCCTTTTCGTTTTGGTGTCGCGTCTACGTGTCTACATACTTATGCTCCCAAATTAGAAATACCCTCAGAAACAATGGTCGCTTGCTGAAGGGTTCCCGTGGGAGGGCCAATTGGAAAGAAAGCCCCTCGGTGCGGTTGCGTTTACGTGACGACCGACGCACGCTGCCTTATTTCGATTGGTTATGCGGGATATGTATGTAGGTACCCAGCAAAGCGGCCGCTTTCGGTCTTCTCGCTTCGGCAAACGAAAAGAGTCGTCGTGTCGTCGAGAATGCGTGAATGCGTCGAGTCGGCACTCGACGAAACTATAGGTACCCAGCACAAGCATTACTAACTGTTGAGGCCATTAGATAGATACATACCTAGGTATGCATGATACATTCAGCACGCAGGTACGTGTGTATACATACGTCTGTGTTGAGTTGAGCAAGAGTCTCGCTCGCTAGCCCGATTCGCTTGGATCAAGCAGAAACCCCGCCAATTATGATCAGTTTTCGAGCGTGATCACTCCAAAATCGGACGAACGATCTTGAATTCATCCTCTCTTTCTGTTCTCGACCAGTAGGCGGCAGGAAGCAGCCAACTCGTTCAACAGCTTATCCATACTCGGATTGTGACGATTGCGACGCATCACGTCACGGCAGAACTCCCAGATCACCAAGCTTTCTTCGACACTCAAAGTGAGGTCGGGCTGACTGGGCGGTGTCTCTGAGTTTTGTTGTACATTGTGCGTACATAATGTACATATGTATGTAGGGTGTAGGTACATGGCAACATTCAAACCTAACTTTGACCTCACAAAGCCGAGAGCAGAGAAACTTACACGCGTTGCAGAACGACATAGTCCACGATTTATGCCAAAATATTGCCTGCGTGAGCGGTCCGTGGGGGAAGTTATAGCCGGGGGTGTTGCGCAAGGTGCACTCATTTAGGCTGTTGGCGGATAGGTACATGAATTTGTCGCTCTGCAGCTTTGCCTGGTTGAAAGCAAAGCCGTTCGCGCCATTTATGCATTTTGAATCCATAAGTTTCACATCATTTTTGGCGAACGATTTGCAGTGAGATCCGCCAAAACTTAAGGGGATTCGAATCATACCTGCCACCCTTGCCGAAACCGACGGAAAATGCCACTGCGCGACGATTGACAATGCGACGACGGTGATTACCGAAGCCATGCTGAGCTACTGAAGTGTCACTCACGACAGATCTACGACACGACAGACACTGTTGATGCAATGACAGAGTCTAGTGAGAATGGTAATTAAGTTGGACGGCATATATACTGAGCGCGCCGCGCAGGCATAATTGCTGATCCGTCAGACGTAGGCCTATCATTTGAATGCCTAAATGGGATGATGAAAAGTAGAGCAGCGGTCGCATTTCCAGCGACCCAAGAGCTTGGACTGAACAAACGTTCGTCGTCCATGAATTCAAGTTAGCTAGGCGTACTATGGCCGCGAAGCGCTATTGGCCCAGGCGGGGGGGGCATAGAAACTGAAACTATTTCCGGTTTCAGGTTCAGTTTCAATAAACATACTGAAACTGAAGCTGAAGCTGAAACTCGAAGGCCATTTATATTTGAACTAAAACTAAAGCTTCGCAAATAGTTTTAGCATTAGTACGGTAGTGAAACTAGTTTCAGTACGCACTACTGAATCTACCTTTAGTGTCAATTTCAGCATTTATGTGTTTCTTGGGCTATTCTCAAGTTGCTTTGTCGTATTGAGTGTTGATGACGACGAAAATAGAACGAAATACACCTTATATCAGCAATTCTGAAACGCGTGTAGACAACATTGCATGTATGCTCTATATCTACGAGCGTCGTAATACCGAAACTCAGTTTTAATAACTGAAGCTGATACTACAACAAAATTGAACATTCATCCTGATACAGAAACTGATACTGAACTGAAACTGTATTGAAAACTTACACTGATACTGAAACTGAAAATAAATCAGCTCCTATGGTCGTCACCCCTGTATTACAGTAGCCTTGAACTCACTTAGTCTCCTAGAGTTCTTCTGAAGGAGGAAAGAGGTGCCCCGTGAGGCTGTGCCCCCCCCCCCCCCCTCCCCCTTCTAAAAATGCCTAGTGCTCTTTTGGCAATATGTATTCGTTGAAACTTTCCGCCATCTTTCCAACGGGTGACTGAAATCCTTCCCCCCCCCCCCCCTCCTGCATGAGTGGTTTGCATCGGCCCCCTCTCTTGTCCGTTTGGCGCTTACACCTATGATTTGCAGTCTACTGCGGTTCATCACAGCGGCTACTGACTACGCCTGTATACTATCAGAGTATTCTGTGTAATATGCCATTCCTCGGCCGATCTTCAACGCCGCAAAGGGTGGGACGTTTGTGCGGAAAACGCCGGTATCTTTGGTGTGTTGAGGCGAGGCACAAAAATCAGAACAAAGTAATCGAGAAATTAATTGATAACAAAGTAAGATAATCAACAAAGTAATCGGACTTGAGTACCGTAGTCGATCTATCGTAATTCAACTCCCGAGCGCAACGCGAAAGCTTCGGCAGGAAGGTGAACGTGTTCCAATAGGTCTTCTGCCTTCTATTCATCGCAGGTGAACCCAGGGGTGACCATAGAAACTGATCTAGTTTCAGTTTCAGCGTCAGTATCAGTATCAGTTTTCATTTTGGTTTCAGTATCAGTTTCAGTTCCAGTAAAAAATTTCTTGAGTTTCAGTTTCAGTTTCAGTTACTGAAACTGAGTTTCAGTATTCAGTATGCTGGTCGCGGCTGTAAAGCGTACATGCAGTCTTGCAATGCGTTGCTGAGTTGCTGATTACCATACATAGGGTGTACTCCAAGTTATTCCGTCAACAAGCAATGCGCCAAATTAACCTAAGATGAGCCAAAGATGCGCCTCAAATACTCATTGAAACAGAAACTAGTATCAGTAATGCGTACTGAAACTCGTTTTAGTATTGCAATAATACTGATTCTTCTTGTGGGGTTTCAGTTTCAGTTTCAGTATATTTATTAAAACTGAAACTGAAACTGAAACTAGTTTCAGTTTCTATAGTCACCCCTGGGTGAAACTACGTTGCCGTGGAGCATTTTCCATTGAGGCTAGCGACAAACTTTGAGAACACTTTGGAAGCGGCGCCAGCCGCCTTCTTCAGTGCCTTCCCAGTGCCAGCCTTCAGCCAGTGGAAGGCGGCGTTGTACTTCGGCGTGAACAGCACGTAGAACACTATGCCGCAGCTGGAGGCTCAATGCACCAACGTGCGCGCTGATTGGTTGAGCGTTCGAAGTGAACTCTTCACTCATTGGACGGCTTCAAATCGGTTTGATCCGATGATTGGTTGAATATTCGAATGAACGCCTCATTCATTATCATTGGACGGCTTCGAATCGGTTTGATACGATGATTGGTTGAATATTCGAATGAACGCCTCATTCATTGGACAGTTTTGAATCGCAACTGCAATTGCACTACTACTCACTACGCGCGCTGATTGGCTCAACATTCGACAATTCGAAGCGAACTCCTCATTCATTGGTTTACAGTTTCGAATCGGTATGATTCGATAATTGGCTGAATATTCGAAATGAACTATTCGAAATGAACTCCTCATTCATTGGACAGTTTTGAATCGCAACTGCAATTACACGTAGCTCACCACGCGTGCTGATTGGTTCAACATTCGACAATTCGAAATGAACTCCTCATTCATTGGTTTACAGTTTCGAATCGATTCGATTCGATGATTGGTTGGATATTCGAAATGAGCTCCTCATTGATATAACAGTTTCGAATCGTTGCTGCAATTGCGCGTTGGTGCAATCGGCCCCTGGAGTTGGCGTCGGCGGCCAACTGTAAAGCTACGGTGGACCAGCCGAAGTGGGCCCCCACCAGCCAATCGATCCACTCGCCTAGGATTCGGGACGGCACTCACCGTAAATCCTCCAATAAGCGCCCTGGGCGCTTATTTTTTCAACCTACCTTTAGGAGGGGCGCTTATTGGAGGATTCACGGTAACAGTAGGCACTGAGTGCAGCCTATTTGCTGACTGCGAGCATCCCATTCGTTGGCCATCTTCCACCCTTGGAGCCGAACGAGTGGTGCACAGCAGGCGAGCAATTGAAGTATACCGAGAAGTTTTCAGCCCATTAACATATGTACTGACATGGCTGGATGCGACTCCGACTCAGACTCTTGTGCATCTAGGCGCGTAGGGCGGGCCTAAGCACAGCCTGATTTCAAAGGGAATTCCTGCTTTAGTTGTATATGTCACAGGCCATGGCCGTCTTCAGGCCATCGCCGTCTAGACGGCTTTGGCCTGGTCGATCCGGCCATGGCCGTCTTTTCGAGCAGAGGACGGCCATGGCCTGATCGACCAGGCCAACGCCGTCTAGACGGCCGCGGCCGGATCGACCACGCCGTGGCCGTCTTTTACTTTCTCTGTTAGTTTCCGACATAGTATATTCCTTCAAGTTCAGGCTATGCTTAGGCTCGCCCTGCGCCCACAATGCACAAGAGTCAGTCGGCGTCGCAGTCTGGCGGGTCGAAACTTAGGCTTAACGCAACCGGTGACCGACTTCAGGCTGCGCGGAGCGCGCCCTGAAGTTGGTGGTCGCGCTAAGTCTCAGTTGAGACACGCCAGACTGCGACGCCGGCCGAGTTTTAGTGCAAACTGCAAGTGGAATAAACACTCCTCCATCTACTTCACCTCCTGCTTAGGCCTGCTGTGCCCCTTCCCTACAAGCGCTTGTAACAGCTGACACTATTAAAGACGGCTACGGCCTGGTCCATCAGGCCATGGCCGTCTTTTCGAGCAGAAGACGGCCGTGGCCTGACGCATCAGGCCATCGCCGTCTAGACGGCCGCGGCCTGATCGACCAGGCCAAAGCCGTCTAGACGGCGATGGCCTGAAGACGGCCATGGCCTGCAACATATACATATGTCGCATCCGGACGGCGCAATCCTCCAGAATGTGCAATATTGCACGGTCTGGAGGGGCGCCCTTCCCACCTGCGCAAGATGGCGCGTTCTGAAGGGCAGCCCCTCCAGAACGTGCAATCAGCTGCTAGAACGTTGAATTCTTTAACTTTTACGTTTAATTCTTTTACCAGGAAGTTGTTTCCTTCCATATCAGGCTATGCTTAGGCTCGCCCTGCGCCCAGAGACGGATCACAAGAGTCTAGTCGTCAGGTGGTCAGTGTTGTGACGGCCGGTCTATATGTTGCACCCACTTTCCGCAATCCAGCCAGATTGCGCAATCTGGAGGGTTTTCCTCCAAACTGCGCAATGTGGCGCGTTCTGGAGGGCGGCCCCTCCAAATCGCGCAATCTCCGCGCGCCCTGTAGTCGGTCACCGGTCGCGTTAAGCCTCAGTTTTCGACCCGCCAGACGCGACGCCGACGTCGACAGAGTTTTAGTGCAAACTGTAAGTGGGATGAACACTCCTCCATCTAATTCACCTCCTGCTCAGGCCTGCTGTGCCCCGCCGACCAGAGATTGCGCGATTTGGAGGGGCCGCCCTCCAGAACGCGCCATATTGCGTAGTCTGGAGGAAAACACTCCAGATTGCACAATCTGGCTGGATTGCGGAAAGTGGGTGCAATATATAGACCGAACGTCACAACACTAACAACCTGCGTGGTGCACTCTCGGTCAGTAACTGTGTGGGGTGCAGCCAGACCTATGTGTGGGTGCGCTCAGCCAGTAAAAGGTTTGCGCTCATTCAGAGTTTGCCTATGATTCGTGGCGGCCTGCCACCAGTAGGCGAGCCTGGCAGATTGGCCATCTGAATGTAGAGGCCCAAATAGTTGAGACTCTGCACGATGCCGCAGGAGCAGACGACGCTGAAGCAAAGGATGTTGAGGCCTGTGGAACCCAGGAAGAGACCCAGATGCTTCTTGACTTTGGCCCTTCGGGTCAGCAGCGTTGCCTGACAACAACAACAGAGGTGCTGCGAGAGCTAGGCACTGTTAATTTGTTGGTTAGTCTGTTGGTTAGCTAGTTAGTTAGTTAGTGAGTAAGTTAGTTAGTTAGTTAGTTAGTTAGCTAGTTAGTTAGTTAGTTAGTTAGTTAAGTTAGTTGGTTAGTTAGTTAGTTGGTTAGTTAGTTAAAGTCCATTCAAGACAGGGTGTCATACTGGAATTCATTTTAATTTCAGTATAGTATAGTATAGTATGGAGGAATGATTTTCAATTATAGTATAGTATAGTATAGTATTACCATTCCCTGCGACTTGTAGTATAGTATAGTATAGTATAGGCGACAGTCCATGAATTGTAGTATAGTACTAGAATAGAATTCCAGTATAGAAGTCACTGAAAAACGTCATAATCATGGCCAAAATGCCAGCTTTGATGTTCTCAATTGTCCACTTAAGGCCGCAATGGTTGTATATCTGCTCCATTTACAAAAGTTTTATGCGATTTCACTGAAAACTTGAACACATTTGGTCAGAATACAGCAGCGCACTGCCGAATTCGCAGTGGAAATCGATAAAATCTATACTGTAATGCCATTCCAGTATGGTTTGAATTCTAGTATAGTATAGTATAGTATAAGCGAAAAGTTTCGAATTATAGTATAGTATAGTATAATACTAGAATACCGGAACTTATTGTAGTATAGTATAGTATGGTTATACTATACTATACTATACTATAATACTGGAATTATTATAGTACAGTATGACACCCTGATTCAAGAAAGGCGTGCACTGGGTGGTTTTTCGAGTCTGCAGACTTTGTGCTTTGGGAAACCCCAATCAATTATACATCGTTGGATACAGCTGTGGGAGTGTGTTGGCGCGATGCGTGTTTGGGCATAATCACGCAACACGCACCGGTTTGAGGCGCACATAAAAATTTCGAGTTTTCGAACAGGGTGGGCGATTTTGATAATTTTCACACCGGTTGTTCCACAAGGTGTCCTCATATCATATTTCAAATTTCAGCGAAATCGGTTGGCTACTGCGTTAGTTATGGCCTGCCGCGTGCACCCTACTTTGGCCCAAAATGGCCAAAATCGCCGAAATCGGCCAGAGAGGGTACACTTTTTTAATAACTCAAGAGAGAAATGGTGAAATTTGTTTAAACTTTCTGCGTGTGAACTAGGATCAATTGTCTACACAATGGAACTAACCCCATCTTATTCGGCTGCGGCACGCTCGAATACGACTCAATCAAAGAGACCCTACTTTTGGCCGAAACGACGCTTTTCGGCTGGATTGCAGATCGAGGCCGTCCAGCAGGCCTAAACGCTTCGTTTCGGCCAACAAGCTGTTTTAAAAAGTTGAGTTGTTTTATTAATACAGAGTGGTTTGTGAGTGTTTTAA
>JASAMZ010008149.1:0-10422 GCA_030248115.1 Linhomoeus sp. GSCO2_2 | reverse complement strand
TTGTAAAGGGCATAAATGGGACGACGCCCTATTCTTTTGGGCTTAGGGCCTGAAATTGTCGAAATTTGGGAATTTTAACAATATCCTTGAAAATACCCCTAACTTCGTCAATTATAAAATTTGAAATTATTTGCTAAATACTTGGCAGACTGTGCTCGATACATCCGTGCAAAGAACTTTTGAAATGTAAGCGGTTCGAAATTGTCGAAATTTGGGGACTTTAAAACCCTTGAAAAAATCCCAAATTTCGTTAATTATAAAATCAGAAACTATTTGCTAAATACTTGGCAAATATTTTGAATTTTAAGTTGTTTGAAATTGTCGAAAATTGGCAATTTTGAGAAAAACCTTGAAAATATCCCTAAATTCGTTAAATATAAAATATAGAACTATTTACCAAATAGTTGGCAGACTATGCCCGACACAACCATGCAAAGACATTCTGAAATTTAAGCTATTCGAAATTGTCGAAATTTGGGAATTTCAGCAATACCCTTGAAAATATACCTAATTTCGCTAATTAGAAAATCTGAAACTATTTGCTAAATACTTGGTAGACTATGCTCGACACATCCGTGCAAAGAAGTTATGAAATTTAAGCTGTTTGAATTTGTCAAAATTTGGAAATATTGACAAAACCCTTGAAAATATCCCTAATTTCGTTAATTATAAAATTTGAAACTATTTGATAAATACTTGGCAGACTATGCTCGATACATCCGTGCAAAGGAGTTTTGAAATTTAAGCTGTTTGAATTTGTCAAAATTTGGCAATTTTGACAAAACCCTTGAAAATATCCCTAATTTCGTTAATTATAAAATCTGAAACTATTTGATAAATACTTGGCAGACTATGCTCGACACATCTGCGAAAAGAAATTTTGAAATTTAAGCTGTTTGAAATTGTCGAAATTTGGGAATTTTGACAAAAACCTTGAAAATATCCCTATTTTCGTTAATTATATTCGCTGAAACTATTTGCCAAATACTTGGCAGACTATGCTCGATGCATCCGTGCAAAGAAGTTTTGAAATTTAAGCTGTTTGAATTTGTCGAAATTTGGGAATTTTGACAAAAACCTTGAAAATATCCCTAATTTCGTGAATTCCAAAATCCAAAACTATGTCACAAATTCATCGCGTCTTATGCCATTTCCATTTCAGCAAAAACTTTGCCGATACGACTTGTAAATTAAAGTGTCATTTTTGACATTTTCGTATTTTAATTGTAAATATCTCGAAATAGGGAAATTAGCAACAGAAACGGACAACGGCACGTTACTCAGCGCATTCGACTCCATTGGGTGGCACTAACCGTCATGTCTAGTTGTTCCGTACACACACACACACACCCACCCACAAACGGACAATAGCGTCCGTATATATACTCGCCGCGCTGGGGCGCGGCGAAAAAATTCTGCTTGCGGCCGTGTTTTGCGCGTAGTTGCCCAAAATTCAGTGATTTTGTGGCATTTTTTGCAACGCTATCTGGATTAAAATGCGAGGATGGGACAAATCCAACTAAGTATCATCTGTGGAGTATATTGTCACCCGGGAATTTCAAAATTCAAATTTTCAGGCGACCCACGAGTGGTTCCGCGTCTACAAGATTCCCACTGGGAAGCCGGCCAATCAGTTCGCTTTTGGAGGCCAGTACAAGAACAGGGTATGGGATTACTGTAGAATACTATAGAAATCACCACAGAATACTATAAGAATACTATAACGTACCACAAATAGTGCAGTACGAATGCTATACGAATTCGTACGGGTGGGCTGTACAAGGACCGGCGCTTGGTATATTGTAGAAATACCAATGAATTACCGCAGAACACAATACTGTACGACTACCGTGCTGTGGTCGGCAGAACAACAGAGTGAATTTGTTGTATTGCCCAAATACTATAGTGTATCACACACAATCCTACAAAATACTACAAACTTGTAGGAGTACGCGTTGAAAGTGATCGAGCAGACGCACGGCTTCTGGAAGAAACTGCTGGCGGGAGAGACAAAGGCGGAAGTCTCGACGTGAGTTGTTTCGTGATATTGCGTCGTGATATGTGGCAAATTGTGAGATTCTGGTAGAATTTTTCGAGGTTTTTGCCACGAAGTGTGTTCCTTCTTGACGATTTGAAGTGCTTCAAGTTACACAATGCTAAAACTTTGCCGAATCTATACGTGTTAAAGGGTACATCCCCTCGTTATTCCCCCCCCCCCCCCCCCCCCATAATGCACAAACTAACTACGCTCGGCTCATTAATTTTCTTCTCATTTTCCCCACTCTATTCCAGTGCCAACACCACCCAAACCCAGGGCAAGATAGCCCCCGCCGAGGCGAGGGCTGTTATCGACGGGGCGCCGCCCCACAACTGCACGGGGGGTCCCATAGAGGACATCGTGCACAAGTGGCACTACATCACCGATTGACTATATGATAGGAGGGTTAAGGGCAACTTGTGAGACACGAGCTAGAATGGGGTGCAGGGTGGGAAGGAAATTACATTCCGGGCGAAGCTAATCTTGAGGGTGGCGAGGGGCAACTTGTGGGTGGGAGTAGTGTGGGCGTTGGGTTCGAAATATATCCCGGGCGATTCCAATCTTGAAAGAATCGTCAATTCGCCGATTTCGACCCCCTACCCACCCTGTACCACTCGGCTGTTAGGCATTATCGAGCACTACACTGTTTTGTTAGCGCGTCACTCCTCAGTACCGTGTCTTCTTGATAGGATTAGCGTAATCCTGAGCGAGTCAAAATGCGTTTGGCTGTTGATTTACGATCTGTTTGTCGGTCGTTCGTCGTTTGTCCTCGTCGTAGCGCGTAAGTCGTACGGTTCTAGCGCATAAATACGTAGGTTGTCGGTTGGGGTGATCGTCGGAATTGAGCTACGTAGCGAGTTTTTGTCCGTCGTTTTCCTTCACCACGCGCGAGCCTTCCAAAAGAGTCGTGTCTGCTCTGCTGTCCTCTCACTTTTGGAAGAACCCAGAAGACGAATGTATAAATTGACTTTGTACACTTCACAGAGATGTGGAGTGGAGTTATAGCGACAAAGCACAAAATTTGCAGTCGACGGCGTTCTAGCGAAAAGGGTTTGCGACAATCCTGTCAAGAAGAGCTATATTTTCACACGAATTTTGGTGCTACAGTATCCCAGCCGCGTCGGTTAGACTATGCGACGTCTGATATAGCTAGGATAGGCAATGCTATACTCGATTCAGGGTTTTCAGGGGCGCCGATTACGAATTCGGCACTATTTTCACGATCCAATGTCTCAGGCACAACACAGTAGCTGGGCGATATGAGCTCCGGTTTGCGGAGTATACTGCGCGTCGAGACTTTTCCGGTAGAAATCGTGCAAGCGCCAATACGAAAATACACCAAACTCGTGTGACACTAAACAACAACACCACATTGTCTATCCATTCGTGAATCTCTGATCGACCAGCGCCGCCCAGGGATCCATTCCGGGACCCCGCTGACCCGCCGGGTAACCCGTAGGCGGTATGGGCATTCTACCCACAGTGGGGCTACGGTAGAACTGTCCAGAAGTGGGCCAAAACGGGGCGGGGAATCTGGGCGCTTGGCCGAACGCCGGGTGCGGGGCCCGCATTGGTCGGGTTACTCGGAATTGTCCGGGGTTACCCGGGATCACAGTAGAGGCGCGATAACCCGGCATAGCAGGCGGGAATCTGGGTATTGTGGGTAATCTGGGCCCGCCACCTCTGTCTCTACCAATGCCGCCTGAAACGTATGCCGGATTTTAAAAATTGAAAAATTCAAAATTCCCGCAATTACAGTACCCCGGCCGCGTCGCCTGCCGCGCAGCATGGGCCTTCCCCTAAAGGGGCCATTTCTGACCGAATTTTCTTCGCTAGCACGCTTGGGGTACCTAAAAAGTTGAAAAAACACCAAAATTCAAATTCTTATTCAAACTCTGAAATTACAGTACCCCCTTTGTTTGGCCCTCCAGCGCCTCTCTTCCTCGTCGTCGCTAAAGTCGCGCTCCTCCATAGTAGCCTCTCTATCGTGCTCGCCCGACGCGTCGGTGAATTTCTGCCTGGAATTGGGTTACGGTAGGAGGAAAATTTAAAGTGAATATTGTGAATCGAACGCGAGTTTTAGTTCTCAAGTGCGCTCCGAATAGAACGTTCGCAGATTTCGTATAATACTCGGAACGAAGAGCAAATTAGACTAACTTGCGTATAACCGCGAGAATGGTAATGCCAAAAATTTTCTAAATATACAGAGGAATGTTCAAATTTTCACAGTTATCCAAATTTTTAGTTTCGAAATGTACTTTTGTCAATTTGTACAAACTTGCGCAAATTGTATTGCGCAATTCTTTTTTACACAATCCCTCAATGCCACCACAAAAAGCCCCACTTTCTCAGCGCGTCCGTGAAAACCGTCTTCGTCAGGCCGGCATTCTCGGGCGCGAAGTATACTGTAGCGCCCACTTTCAAACGGTCCAGGACCGGGCATTCCAGCGGGACCCGTAGGGAGTACATTGGACGCGTGACGGGACCGAAAACCTCGAAAACCGGGCCGATGGCCCGGTCCGCCGGGCGATTATCGTCCGGGGTTTCACTAATTGACGACGCGGTGAAGAGTACGGTATCGCCGTCCAGGGCGGGAATGCAGGGCTCGCTCCGGACTATGGCTGAAAAAATGGCAGAAAAACAACATTTTGGGTGCCAATTAGCCAATATCGTTAGTTTTTAGACCTTGATGATGGATTTACAAAGCTTGACGCAGCCCATATTTGCGGCCCGCTATTAGGCGCGCTTTGGATACTGTACGTTGCAGTTGTGAGACCACCGTAGTTTAACGTGTAATTACTGTAATCGAATGTGGGATTGCCGTAGTTGATTGATTACTGGGTTACTGTAGTTGATTGTGGGACTACTGCATTCGCTTGTGGGTTTACTGTAGCTGACTGCGACATTACTGTAGTTACTGATTCAATATTCGCAGCTAAACCAACTAAAGACTGCACAAACACGAACCCAATTTGTCCACAAACGACGTGATTTTTCCCAACGGAACCAGTTTCGTTTCCGGCTCAACTGTCAAACTCAGCTTTTCTATGGGTGGCAAATCGATATACTCTATTTCCCCTTTAATTTTGTGGAGTGGTTTTCTATTCAAATATTTCAAATTCAGCGGGTCTCTAGTTCGACTAGTCGCGCCTCCTCCCCTGTCGTAGAATAGGCGGTGGTTTTTGGCCAACGAGAGAATTCTAAAAAAAATTCAAATTTTGACAAAACGCAAAAAAATTTTGTCAATTTAGCAATATGTCACCTCGAAAATTCCCCGTCGCTGCTATCGCTATCATCGCTGGAAGAGGATTCGTCGAGCTTTTCGCTCCTCGCAGTTCGAAAATTCATGGGCCCACCTTTCTGGCTGTACGCAGAACCAGAAAACTGCGACAGAACCGCTCCGTATTCGTTGTCTCCGAAGATGAGAATCTCCTCCGTTTCCTCTTCGTCGCTGGCGCTATTTTCATCGCTCTCGGTTGCAAGGTCGATTTCGGCCCTAAAATTGAAAAAAATATTGCCGAAAGTGCACATTTCGCAACAAAAATTAGCTCAATTTGACAACTTTTTGAAGTTTTCGCCACCAGTAGCCGCTTCTGCCTCCAACTGAACGGCGACTTTGTTGACCAAATGGCGCAAAAGTTGGTCGACCACAATTTTCGTCGATGAGTCGGCCTCAATTGTGGATAGTTTCTGAATTTGAGCCAAAGTTTCATCAGAATTTTTGTCTTCATTGTCATTGCTTTCGTCAGAGGAGTAGCCGTAGTCCACCAACGATAGATCCATCTTTTTTCGTTAACAAAGATTTACTTCGGTTCAAATAAATCTCCGATTTCTCTCTGAATAATTCAGGCCTGACTTCGCGCCCTACGCTCTTTTAGACGGCTGCTTCATACATAGCATGCAAATCTCCCTGCTACCGTACTCTTGGTCGTGTAGAGACGCAGACCATTTGAATGAACAAAGAGTTGAGTTGTACATACCATGGAGTTTCAATAGAACTCGCACTGTGTGACGTCGAATGATATGTACAAATTATCAACCAAAGGCAGCAGAATTTCGTCTCACACACAGTAAAACAACAGACGTCAACGCCGCCAATCAAATTTCAATCGCTATTGAATGCCGTCATCTGTCGTCAGAAATGCTCATTGGCCAATTCAAATCTGGCGCGTTTTGCTACTGTAATCGGTTCCACTGGACGGGATACTGCCTTCCAGTCGTTTCTCCAAAACGTCGGCCAAAATTAGAGCACCGTTTTCCGTGTCGGATTCCGTTCTAATTGCCATGAAATGGGCCAAAGAAGGTAGCAAATGTGGAACAATTTCGCTGGTCAAATAGTCGTCAATTTGCTCCTCGAGAGTAATTTGGCCGGCTTCTATAAAACTTATTGCGGCATTTTTTTGGAAGTTAATAAAAAGATTTGCTAAAACACCTTCAGGGAAGAAGAATGCGACGCCCCTTTCGGCAGCTATGAAGTCACGGCTGGAGTAGAGGAAGCCTCTGCTTTCCAAGCCAACACTGCAAGCATGAATGACTTCTGACTCTTCCAGTGAAGTAGAAGTTGGCAGCAGGGTATTTTGGAGCACTAGAAATTGTGCATAGATGTTCAGAAATGCGTCCAATTTCCAGTTTTGAAACTTCTTGTTTCAAAGAACGCGGGTAGCAGGGTGTCATACTGGAATTCATTTTAATTCCAGTATAGTATAGTATAGTATGAAGGAGAGATTTTTAATTCTAGTATAGTATAGTATAGTATTAAGATTCTCTGTGAATTGTAGTATAGTATAGTACAGTATAGGTCGCAATTCATGAATTGTAGTATAGTACTAGTATAGAATTCCAGTATAGAAACCACTGAAAAATGCCCAAATCATGTCCAAAATGCCACCTGTAATGCCCTCAGTTGCTCACTTGAGGGTGCAATGTTCCTGTATCTGCTCCATATGCAAATATTTCATGCAAATTACTAAAGGCGTGAACAATTTTGTCAGAATACAGCAGCACGCCGCCGAAATTCGCTGCAGAAATCGATAAAATCTATACTGTAATACCATTCCAGTATGGTCTGAATTCTAGTATGAGTGAACAAGCTGTGTGTGTAAAAAGTTCAACCTATACTTTGTGTCTGTCAAATTTTGGTGAACAGCATAGTGAACTTTGTACGCATCGTTAGCCGCATCTGGAGAAAGTGTCTTGAGAATGTGTACCTTAATGCCAAGTGCAGCTATCCCCACGATACGGTTGTCTGTACAGCTGATCTAAAGCTCAGTGATATCGCCGCGTTCGCTATATGTTATCGGCATGATACGACGCCGTTTATCTGATGTTTCCTACCTGTGTGAAAACGTCACATCCAACAAAAAAACTTGCCGAAAGTTTGGTGCGAGCGAATTCCTGTTTTCAGCATACGCATTTCTGTTTCCGAGTGCACATTCATCAATAAACAGCTGTTCTGGCCATCAGGCGAAAACCTTGATTTTGAAATTTTCTTAAATTTTAATTGTAAATATCTCGAAATTGAAATTTAACAAAACTGTAGAACTATGTCACAAATTCTTATTGGCATACGGCCTTACCATTTCTGCGTTCAAATTCGTCAAAAAACGACGTTCTATTTTGTTGATTTATGGAATTTTGAAAAATAATCACGTATTTCTATTAAATTCCACATTTGCAAAAAATTTCTCTTGCGTTACAAATTATCCGCAGTCTATACTCTTTCCATTTCTGAAGAAATTTCGCCGCTGCATCATCAGACGAAAAAGTCGATTTTCGACATTTTCATATTTTGATTGAAAATATCTCGAAATTGCAATTTTGGAAAACTTCAAAACTATGTCACAAATTCTTATCGACATACGACCTTTCCATTTCTGCATTCACATTCGTCATTAAATGACTTTGTTTTTTAGTCAATTTATGCAATTTTGACAAATAATCGCGTATTTCTATTAAATTCCACATTTGTAAAAAATTTCTTTTGTGTTACAAATTATCCGCGGTCCATGCTCCTTCCATTTCTGAAGAAATTTCGCGGCTAGCGCGTCAGACGGAAAAGTCGATTTTCGACATTTTCGAATTTTTAATTGCAAATATCTCGAAAATGCGAAATTAGCAACAGAAACGAGACATCGGATCCATACTCAGCGACATCGGCTCTACTTGACCACATAATGCCACATATCTTACTTCGGTGCCACGGACAGACAGACAGACAGACACACAGACAGACATTGTCAACCGTATATATACACCTCGCCGCGCTGAGGCGCGGCGAAAAAAGAGCACGCTATGTACACATGTCGTGAAGTCCATACTGTGAACCAAGCAAGCCTTAGCAGAGCTATCAAACTTGTGTACGTAACCTTTCTCCACGACTAGACAATATGTACGAATGAATAAATACCACGTATTGCTACAACTTGGGTCCACTCAGCTCTCGTTGAAGCTTCTCTCTCCGGCGGCAGATTAGGCGCCTGTGGAAGTTTCTGCTTATGCAGGCGCCATTCCTATTCGCATCTGGAACGCAAGACGGCAAGTTGAAGAGGCTGCACCGTAGCCAGTTCTCTCGCCGATTGTATGCACTGACGCCATTGTGGAGTTCTTCTAAGGGAGGGTGTGTCACCGGTCGCCACGCTAGCCGGCTCACTTCTGAACTTGTAAAATGGGAAAGATAACGGTTACTGCATTGCAAGTTGCCATTAAGCGCCTAAAAAGCAGGCTATACTAGCACTTTTGCTGCGGACGCCGCAAAATGCCACAAGGAGCGTTTCAATCTGGGCAACATGAGCAATACGACGAAGTTTGCTCAGCCGCCACAATCTCGCGCTGACGACAGGTCGGATCATGCGCCGTAATGACACATCGCTTCGCCTCTCTTCTGACAAGGAGAAGCATTTGTCCAGCGGCGGTCGCTCAAAGTGTCACATTTCATGCACTGTGAATTTGATGAATTATTCAACGCTCCTTCGTCGTCTGTACGGCACGCAGGTCGAATTTCTGTTGCCAGTTCTGGCTAGAATAGTATAGAACAGGGAAGCTCGGAGCACTTCAACCGACCACGATAGGTAAATAGCAGAGAAACGAACCACTGCAGAGTTGGGAGTACCTACATACTGGAAGGGCGTAATACACACGGGCACATGCACGCATCAGAACAATACAACAAACGTTACGGCAAACAAAGTTGTTGTATGTAACGAAAAGGCAGATAATGACTGAACCCGCTCTTAATGCCGTTGAATTGTGCACTGGCTAAAATAGTTAATTTTATTTTAATATCTGTTGCACGCAAGATGCTCGTCGGAAGTGCCATTGGCCTGGACAAATGACATTTTGGCAAAAGACGAACATTACGGTGTGTGCCCTGTGTGGATGAGGGTGATTCAGGTCGGTTTTCCGGTTCCATGACTGAAAGCGCTTCAGACAGTTTGTCCACACAGGGCACACCAGAGATACGTAACTGAACGAACACCACATGTTTGCTAGTGCCACGGACACACACACGGACAGACAGACAGACATTGTCATCCGTATATATACACCTCGCCGCGCTGAGGCGCGGCGAAAAAACAAAACGTTATACAATTTTCATCAAAAGCAATGGCTTCGACTCACCCAAACACAAATTACGCCAAAACCATCCAAGACTGCAAAATTCGACAATTTCCAATTTGCGATATTTCCACTTCGGATTACTACAATGGAAATTGGCGAGTCATTCCGAAACGTTATCATGGTTGGCGCGGCAGCGCCAAACCATAATATGTTCCATCTCGGCCGCGCGCGCCTTTTCCCATCATCACGATGTTTGTTTCTCGTGCTGTACTAAACGGAATTGAATGAAATTTGGTACACTAAAGGACATTGTCATGGACAGATTAAATTCCAAATTTGGTGAAAATCGGTTAAGTGTAGCGAAAGTTACAGGCGAAAAAAGGATCGTGGCGCGTTTCTTGTCCCAACGGCGGGGGGTGAATTCTTCTCCGTCTTCTTCTTCTTCTTCTTCTTCTCCTCCTTCTTCACGTCACGCTCTAACGTCCATCAACCAGGATCTCGTCCAGTCGCCTTCCATTCTTCCCAACCGTGGTTGCGCGCTATACAGTACAAGCCCCAGAGTGCCCCCGCTCGTTCAGGAGGTTTCCTGCAGTACGTGTCCAAATTTGTCCTGCTCATTCTGTGCGTGTCTCAAACTGCCCTGCCCCTTCCAGGAGGCCCTGCATACGTGTCCCAAAATTGTCCTACTCGTTTTGTACGTGCCTCAGAGTGCCCCCGCCCGTCTCAGGAGGCCCCTCATCGTGTCCCAAAAAATGTCCTACTGTTTTGTTCGTCCCTCAAAGTGCCCCCTGCTTGAGCAATACGCAACTGAACGAAGAACGTTACAA
>JASAMZ010008147.1:0-20126 GCA_030248115.1 Linhomoeus sp. GSCO2_2 | reverse complement strand
ATCGCCAACAGACTCACACGTTTATGGCAAACCAAAGACTTGGCAACTCTCCTTTTTGCGTTGATATTTCTTAACGAACTTTCCTGTTCATCATCAGATACACGCTGGAGTTCTTCGAAGAATTGGGCCCCAACGTGGTCTGCTTCCGTCCCCGCAACCTGCGCCATCTGGGATACCCCATCGTCACCATCCTGCCCATCATTCTGGGAGCTGCCCAGTCGGCAGTTGACGCCACCAACATTGAGCGTGAGTCAAAGCATTGCACATGCGAAACAGCATTGCTGATGTACGGTCAGTTGTGACCATAGAAACTGATTTATTCTCAGTTTCAGTATCAGTGTAAGTTTTCATTGTATGTAGTTTCAGTATCAGTGTCAGTTTCAGTGAAATTTTCTTTTGAGTTTCAGTTTCAGTTGTTGAAACTGAGTTTCAGTAGTACGGATGCTCGTAGTCGTAGATGTGGGTACATGCAACTTTTAGCTGCACGCGTTGCATAGTTGTTAACTGTATGATGTGTTTCGAGCTACGTCGTTGTACGGTACTACGCATTGCCACTATGGCCCTGAGACTACCGCTCAATCAATCATCATGCAATCGAATCGCTAATATATGTATAGCACTGCAACAAATTTTGAAGTATGAATACTCTACCTCATCTTAGTGCTGGCCAGCGACTATCCCTGCGCCGTCAGAACGGCTCTGGACACCTTCGCCGAGGAGATCGTCTTCGTCGCCATCCGCTTCGGTCTCGGCCTGGCTTCTGGAGACAATCCTTGCGCGTAAGTCTTTCGTTTCAATAAGAAGTTAGGCGACATTTGGTTACTCTATGTATGTAGTCTGTCAATGGTCAATCAAGATCCGCCTCACAGGCGTGAAGATTTGAAAGCTTGTATTGGATTTGGGAATTAGAATTTGGAAAATGGGATTTGGAAATAGAATTCAAGCTGGCTGGTGAATTCGTCGGCAAGTCACTATACAATATTCACAAACTCTATTCCAAAATCGCGCTTGCAGTCACGTGGTCCGCTTCGCCTTCTCCATCCGCGCCATCTTCACCTTCTCCTGCAACCAGGACGTCGGCACTTTCACCTACGAGCATGTGGCCACCCCTCTGCGCCTTCTCTTCCCCCAGTGCAATCTGCCCAATCTGTCGAACCCACTGCTGAACAAGATGATGTTTTGAGAAGTCGACGAACGATGAAAATGCGATGTAAAGGAATCACATCGTCGCTTGTCACTCTAGTCCAGTCAGTGATTGAATTGAGACTACTGTGGAACTGATTTTGCTAGACATCGACAATCAAGCTGGTAGAGTATAGCTTTGTCAATCAATGAGTAACTGTCACTGGAAACTGTCAGGGAAACATAAACGGCAAACTGAACAGCAAACAGAACATCCACAATTCACAGCAGAGCGGTCTGTGGTAGAGACGGGTCTATGACCTAATGAGAACACGCAACAAGCTGTGTGTGTAAAAAGTTCAACCTATACAATGTGTCTGTCAAATCTTGGTGAACAGTATAGTGAACTTTGTACACATCGTTAGCCGTATCTAGAGAAGGTATCTTGAGAACGTGTACCACACACCAAGTGCAGCTATTCACACGATACGGTTGTCTGTACAGCTGATCTAAAGCTCAGTGATATCGCCGCGTTCGCTATATGTTATCGGCATGATACGACGCCGTTCATCTGAAGTTTTATACCTGCGTGAATACGCCACATCGAACAAAAAAACTTGCCAAATGTTTGGTGCAGTTGTTCTAAACTCCGTTTGGAGTACGTATTTCTGCGTTGACATTCATCAATGACCAACAGTTTTGGTTATATGGAATTATTGAATTTGGCATTTCTATCATTTTGCAAATTTCTATCAAATTTAACAGTTACAAAAATTTGCTCTTGATATACTAATTATCCGTTGTCTACGGGCTTGCCATTTCTGAAGAAGTTTCGTCGCTAGTTCATCAGGCGAAAAAGTCGATTTTCGACATTTTCGTATTTTGATTGTAAATACCTTTAAATTGCACTTTTTTCGAAACTACAAAACTATGTCACAAATTCGTATTGGCGTACGACCTATCCATTTCTGCATTCACATTCGTCAATTAATGGCGTTCAATTTGTGTCAATTTATGGAATTTTGACAAATAATCGCGTATTTCTATTAAATTCCACATTTGCAAAAATTTCTTTTATGTTACAAATTATCCGCGGTCTATGCTCTTTCCATTTCGGAAGAAATTTCGTCGCTATTTCATCAGGCGAAAAAGTCGATTTTCGACATTTTTGTATTTTAATTGTAAAAATCTCTAAATTGCACTTTTCGAAACTGCAAAAACTGTGTCACAAATTCGTATTGGCGTACGACCTATCCATTTCTGCATTCACATTCGTCAATTAATGGCGTTCAATTTGTGTCAATTTATGGAATTCTGACAAATAATCGCGTATTTCTCTTAAATTCCACATTTGCAAAAATTTCTTTTGTGTTACAAATTATCCGCGGTCTATGCTCTTTCCATTTCCAAAGAAATTTCGTCGCTAGTTCATCAGGCGAAAAAGTCGATTTTCGACATTTTCGTATTTTAATTGCAAATATCTCGAAAATGCGAAATTAGCAACAGGAACGGACACTGGATCCGTACTCAGCGACCTTGACTCTACTTGACCACATATGTCATATATCTTACTTCGGTGGCACGGACGGACACACACACACACATTGTCATCCGTATATATACACCTCGCCGCGCTGAGGCGCGGCGAAAAAACTGCAAAAAAAATATAAGGCGCAGCGCAAGTTACTGTAACATGCCACAGTTACTGTATCGAAACGTACAACACAGAACACAGAAATGGGACAATATCAAATGTGTATGCAGCTCAGATCAAGCCTAATCAATCATACAGCAAAACTAATGCGTCTTCGATGGCCGTTCACAATTGACTATTGATTTTCTTCACATGTCTTTCCTCAATCCAAGAGTCACCAGATAGCCAGTCCTCGCAGTCTTGGCCAATCCAAGAATCAGGTAGGGATTGACATAGCCGAACACGTCAAAGGTGATGTACCTGCAAGGGGATACGAATGAACAAGTGTTGAGGACTAGGGGTACGGTATAAGTGAAGGCTGGTTGAAAGCATGGAACGCAAGCGCGAGTTGGCTCGCTACAATTGCATGAGGACTGTACAATGCACACACAGTACAGTGTAGCAATAGCAGTGTAGTACACACAGCAGTTGCCAGAGAAGTGTAAAATCCAACACAATTTTTGGTTCTGCAAAATTGCCAGGCGGACATACCGTAAATACTCTAATAAGCCCCCCCCCCCCCCAATAAGCCCCCCCCCCCCTCCAATAGTACCCCCCCCCCCCTAGAGGGAGGTTTAAAAAATAAGCCCGCCCCCCTCCAATAGTACCAAGTACCTTATGTACTATAGTTCATGTATGTGTACTATAAGGCATACTGTATGCATGTATACTGTACTATAGTACTACTACAACAATGTACTATATGTAGTAAATATGCCCTTAGTACATGCTATGTTAAGGATATTCAGTGCCTGGAAGGTATATTCTGTATGGCGTACGTACATTTAGTGTGCCTTGGGTCTCTGGAAGAGGGGTCGAAATATATTTACGGTAAGCTCTTCCCAATGTTCACGTGGAGCAACAGTTGTGCAACAGGGAGGTGTAGAGTGGTAGTGAGGTGGTTGACCCGTTACACATAGGTACTGCTCGAGCGATGAACTCATTTCTACAAAGTCAAACCCACCAAAAGTGTATGACGTGCCACAAGTAAGGAAAGTCGGGGCTGTAGAGCAGGGCGGCTGCCAAATTAGACGTCACCAGTGACAGCTGCACGACGAAGCTCAGTAGGCCGATTATGAGGAATTTCATCTCGGCCGAGCTGACTTCGGGGCAGTGTTGCCTATTGCTGCTACATGATCAAATACTGTGCAAGTTTCACATGGATTGTAATTGCTGTGTTTAGAACAGCATGAAAGTGTATCGTGCTACGCATTGAATGTGTTTCGCCGCTTGATGGCGAATCTAGGTTGGAATACCGTAAAGTGCGAACAGAGGAATATCTCCAAATAGTGGTAGTCTCCGAATAGTGGTAGGGCGTATGGGCAGATCGAAACAATAGTGGAAGGTCTCCAAATAGTGGTACATACCTTCCACTATCTGGAACTATACCATGCATTTACGCTTATAGCAACGTCACTAGTAAGTGGAAATCGTCAACTGCTGACTGTTGAGCAATGTTAAGTCAAAATTGGGTCCAAACAATATCAGACTGACTGAAATTATATCACTGTTGGTCTGAAAGATACAACCGCTAAGATTGAAACAGTTGCGGTAGGTCTCCAAATAGTGGTAGTCTCCAAATAGTGGTAGGGTGTAGAGGAAGGTTGAAACAATAGTGGTAGCTACCTCTATTCGGCACTTTACGGTAGGTAGAATGAATTGCAGAGTCCCTAAACGACAACTTTTGTCACCGTTGGGCAAAGCACATCATTTGATGATTCATGCGTAAGTAGCCTTTCCTACTACATGTACCTACGTAGTTTTAAACACTGGTACCTATCCAGCCCTACAAATTTCAATTTACGCTCCCATGGACAACGTAACCAATTGTCACTTTTGTGTGGTATATTGCACTTCAACTTTCAATTCTGCAATCTGTAGTAGACAACACTCCATCAGCAGCTTTGGTGAGATTGTTCCTCCTTGTTTGGACTCCGACGGTTCTGCTGCGACTTCCCGTGGCTTTGGAAACGCTGCCCAGTTGCTGTTATAATCTCTCATTGAACTTTCAACTCTCTAATTTAAAGCACTCCCTCGTCAACAGGGTGACTTACCGTAAGACCTTCAATAAGCGACCGAAATACGAGCGAATCGTATTTCAACCATCCCTCTAGGGGGGTCGCTTATTGGAGGGGTCGCTTATTGTTCAATGCAAATCTGAGTTGTCACCTCAGCGTGCAACTTTGCCATTATCTGCATTGAAGCCTGGATGGTTGGGTGTTTTGGCTAACTAAACCTGATATTAGAAGCATACTCAATGACAAGCATGCCTACTCACGCATTATTGGAGTTTAGTGTGCTATACTGGGAGGAATTGTGTACCTAGCTAATGGAGGAGTGTAGGACAGGTTTTCGACAGACAATAAGGTCGCTTATTGGAGGGTGGTCTCATATTAGTTTAACCATCAGTCTAGAGTGTCGCTTATTGGGGTGGGTCGGTTATTAGAGGTTTTACAATACATCGGTAATCTTCTCTTGGTCACTATTGTTGGTTTGTTGTGCACACCATTTCGTTAAAATGCCAAGACTATCTACATATTACAACACTTTTTGCCAACCTTTGTCATGCGCATGTAGAAGAGATATCCGAATGCGGTGGCGTAGCACACCGCCGACACAGCGGCGCTGCAGAGCACGACGCTCATCATCAGCAGATTCATGATTATCTGAAATTCTAGTGGAATTTCGCAGACATTGTATTGCCGTAACTACTCTAATATGCTCTCCCCCTCAAATAAGCGCTCATCCTCCAATAGTACCCCCCTCCCTAGAGGGATGTTGAAATAATACCTCCCCCCCCCGCCTCCAATAGTACTCCCTCCCCGGATAGTATGCTACCTGCATATGTACTACAGGGTATTACACACTGTGTGCATGCATACTGTACAGGGTGTCCCAGAGAAACCCCGCCAACTTTGATTTTGAATAACTTGAGCTAGAGAGCGAAATTTTACATGCCGTTAATTGCGTTTGAAAGACAAAACTATGACAATTTTTCGCTGAAAGTCTCAGCAAATTCCACTGACTGTAGTGAATTTGCGCCCATGTTAAACAAAAGTGCCCATTTTGACGGTTCTATCGACTTTGCGTAGGGTTTTCCGGAGGTATTCTGCACCGATTCAGAAGCAGGCTGTCGCATGTGATGATAGTCCATACAATACCTTTTATAACGCCGCTAAAACGAAGGCGATATCGTCAACACAGCTTGAGCTACGCAGCGTCCATTCTTTAAGTTCCTAGAAAATCCACAGTGACCGCTGAAAGGCCCACGGCACTCCAAAGAATCGTCACTGGCATAATTTGACGCTGTATAGCGCAAGCTGTGTTGATGGCATCGCCTTCGTTTTAGCGGCGTTATAAAGGGTATTGTATCGACTATCACACGCGACAGCTTGCTTCTGAATCGGTGCAGAATACCTCTTGAAAACTCTATGCAAAGTCGATAGGATCGTCAAAATGGGCACTTTTGTTTAACACGGGCGCAAAGTCACTACAGTCGGTGGAATTTGTTGAGACTTTCAGCGAAAAATTGTCATAGTTTTGTCTTTCAAACGCAATTAACCTCATGTAAAATTTCGTTCCCTAGCTCAAGTTATTCAAAATCAAAGTTGGCGGGGTTTCTCTGGGACACCCTGTACTATGATACTACTACAACTACTATGAGTGATACATATGCTTTGGTGCATAGAATTGCCACATAGAAATGCATTGAATTGTCAATTTGTCACGTCTATGCAGTGTGTAAATTATAGTTCTAGAATTTATGCTCAGCTAGTAGTGATCAACACAATAGTATACGATGAGTCTCTGCACTCACGCTGATCTGAGGGTCCAACAGGAAGAGCGCCGCCGTTCCAGTCTCATTGTTGAACAGCGCTGTATACTTACCATTCAGTTGCAGCACCGTTCCAGGGACGATGACGGCGAGGCCAGCAATCAGAACGAAGCGAAACAGCCGCTTGCGATCGAATATCTGCAATGGTGTCAAATCGACAAGCTACTAAAGCTTGCGTGTAGACCTGTCCTCAATTCGGGCCATTCCGAAGCTGCAGACATAGCCAAGACTTGAACTTCAGCCGAAGCCTAACCGAAATCGCGACTACTGCATCTTGGGGTCACTTGCTAGCTTATGGACGAGAGCTTGGAAGTCAAAGTCAAAGTGGGGCGTACTGTGGGGAACATAATGATAACCTTATGAATCTTGCGCTCCATGGGGTTGACCCCAAACTTAAACTACAACCTAACATCATCCCAGCCCAAGTAATGTCTGCTATGGACGCCTTTGCCGTAGTAAATGCTAAAAGTCCATGTTCCTTCTGAAGTCGAGACGGTAAGCTACATACTCTTATTAGAACATTGGTACTGTAATTAAATATCAATTGCCCCACTTCGTCCAGCCGATTGAAGGCGACAATGGCGACGCAGCGGTTGACGGCCAATGCACTCACCAACTTAGCAAACGTTGACGGCGATTTTAACGGCCAAAAGTGAGTTTAGCCGAGTAAGGAGCATTCCAGGCTGCAAATTTCACCATTGTTTCAGGGGATGCTCAAATTGTGTCTGACGATCTAAGGCGCTTTGTAGGACACAACTTCCAATAAGAGCAAAATATGATTCGATATTCCCTCGATAAGAGCGAAAATATGATAAAGCATTGTTTGGAATTGTTGTTCGAAAGCCACTTGCATAGTTTTGCTTCTTTACACATGAAAATTGAGACTGCAAAGCGCGACAAGGATCGCAGAGTTGGTTGAACGTTTTATCCGTTCGCCGTCAACGCTTGCGATGTTTTGAAAGACGGACATTGACAGGTAGCTTATGCCGTAAAACTGATTGTCGATGTCTAACAAAATCAGTTCCACAGCAGTCTGAACTCAATCATTGGACTAGAGCAGCAAGCAACGATGTGATTCCTTTACAGCGCATTTTCATCGTCCGTTGACTTCTCAAAACATCATCTTGTTCAGCAGTGGGTTGGCAAGGTTTGGCAAGTTGCACTGAGGGAAGAGGATGCGCAGAGGTGTGGCCACATGTTCGTAGGTGAATGTGCCCACATCTTGGTTGCAGGAGAAGGTGAAGATGGCGCGGATGGAGAAGGCGAAGCGGACCACGTGGCTGAAAGTGCGCGAATTTTGAATATTGAGTTTTTGAATACTGTATAGTGACTTGCTGACTAATTTACCAACCATTTCAAGTTCTATTTTCCAAGTCCTATTTTAAAATTTAAAAAGCTTTAAAATTTTCATGCCTTTGGGTCGGATCTTGAGTCTTGATTGACCACTGCCAAACTACATACATACAGTTGTGCAACCAAATGATGTCTAACTTCTTACTGAAGCGAAAGACTTACGCGCAAGGATTGTCTCCAGAAGCGAGGCCAAGACCGAAGCGGATGGCGACGAAGACGATCTCCTCAGCGAAGGTGTCCAGAGCCGTTCTGACGGCGCAGGGGTAGTCGCTGGCCAGCACTGGAATGAGGTAGAGTTTTTCACAAAATTCCCGAATTTGTTGCAGTGCCATATATTAGGGATTTGATTGCATGATGCATGATTGAACGGTAGTTTCAGGGCCATAGTGGCAGGCACAGGTACATGCATAGTACCGTACAACGACGTACTCGAGACACACCATACAGTTAACAACTATGCAGCGCGTGCAACTAAAAGTGTGCATGTACCCACAGCTACGAGCATCGCACTACTGAAACCCAGTTTCAATAACTGAAACTGAAGCTCTAAAGAAAATTGTACTGAAACTGAAACTGAAACTACAATGAAAGCTTGTCCTGATACTGAAACTGAAACTGGAGTTAAATGAGTTTCTAATATCACTCCTGACCGTACACCAGCAATGCTGTGTTGCATGTGTAATGCTCTGACTCACGCTCAATGTTGGTGGCGTCAACTGCGGACTGGGCGGCCCCCAGAATGATGGGCAGAATGGCGGCGATGGGGTAGCCCAGGTGGCGCAGGTTGCGGGGACGGAAGCAGACCACGTTGGGGCCCAGCTCCTCGAAGAACTCCAGCGAGTATCTGATGATGAACAGGAGAGTTCGTTAAGAAATATCAACGCAAAAAGGAGAGTTGCCAAAAAGTGCTTTGGTTTGCCATAAACGTGTGAGTCTGTTGAGGCTGCTGCACCTCCGCATGAAATCAGCAATCGCACATCAGTAACATTTAACTCTGCGTTCTTTCCACTTGCCGGGCAAATTCGTCCGCAAAAATTCCCGCAGTACTTCACCACTGCTTCCCGCCAATAAACTTCCCCAAATCCCAATTGATTCAAACAGAAAAGCTCCCAAACAGTTTTGGCTTCTCCATAGTTGGAAAAATTAGGGACCCTTTTTCGACTAGGTTTCGGATCCACAACTTGCCTACAACTGTCAAATTTCAAGCTTCCTACTAGCCGGGCCCGTTTGCGCTGTCCCTCGATACCCTCTCCGATGGTCAGTCCCAGAATGGCGCCCAACACCCTGTAGGGGAAGACGACCTTGGGCAGACCCAGCTTCTGGTTGAAGTTGTTCACGGCCGCGACCCAAGCGTCCTCGTCACAGGTCTCTTCCTGGAAGTTCTCCAGAGCCTCGGACAGACGGGCCTCGAAGTGGGGACGCGCCTTCTCGATCAGAGCTGAATCAGATTACAGTAGTTTAAATTTGAATTTTTTCGAATTGTTTCTCAAAATGGTGTCATTTTGATTTTCCTAGCTTACCTATCAGCTGTTAGCTAAAGTTTTGATTGTCAAGGTCAGTGTGGCAAAACTTACAATCTCTCGAATAATTTGGGTGACTTTTGTTTATGAGATGGGAAGGAGCTAAGACCGATAGTTGTCGCCTGCAGTGGCAGCTGTGCTGTTTAAATTTTGGCATGCGCGATGGTTGGGGATGCTTTCTCCACGGCAGAATCAGTGCATACTTATTCCAGCTGTGAATGGATACTAGTAGTGCTAAAACCGTTTGTCAAGCAAATAGAGCATGCAAATTTGAACTACTGTATTCGCTAGAAGGCAGCACAGACGACTATCCCATCACATGCAAAATTGGCAATAATTTACAGTACTCCCCCTAATACAGTAGGCATTAACAAATTTGAAATTGACTCACTCTCCACATGCTCCATATCGGGGAAGATGGTGAATTTGTTGTCGGCGAAAGCGGCGGCCGTCAGCGCGGCGAGAACCAGAAGGATCTTCATTCTCGTTGGGGGTTACGGTAGCTTCTGAATTCAAGTTTTTCTAGCAGAAAAGAACTCCTGAGTGGCTTCAGCTCGTGATTGAGACACTCCAGGTGGAGCAGGGGTATTTATGCCCATCCAAATGGTTTATGAGCGTGAGCTGGCATCGTAAAGTTGTGATAAGGCGGCCGAATCAGCCGCTAATCCCGATCGGCACGCGGCACGAGGTGAATCACAGTCGCGGAGAGTTGACATTGCGAAAGTGATAACGTCAATGGCGGCGCCGCAAGCCTTATCACTGGAAGGTTTGGTCAGTGACAAGTTAACTCCTAGGATAATAAACTTCACGTGAAGGCCTGGTTCAAACTCTGTGGCGTTTACAACTAATTCTGGCTTTATTCCGCATCAGAAGTGCCCTTTGAGACCAAGAGCGTTTACTTGCGATTTGAGTACTCACTTGAGGCCAACTCTATTAGCAGTAGCAGCTTTTACAGTTTGTCCCATTGAGTTAAAGAGCATCCTCAGTGCGACGATGACTTGTTCCGGACGGCATTTTCGTCACCAAGTTCGGCCGCACCGCTCCTTCTCGCGTAATCTCCATGTAGCGTTTCAAAGGCGAATTCTCTCCCTGGAACAAACAAAGGTCGTTCCATTGACGTCAATGAACGGCGCCACATGTCAAGTGAATCACGCACGTAACAAGATAATGCGACAGTTGTGATGTCTTGCCAGCTTGTCACGGAAAATCCTCACCGCATTCCATTCGCCATCAAACATCGTCAACCACCCAACGACACAATTACTCGTTGTGAGACCATGTGAAAAAGCACGATTGTACAGCGATCCTTCTTCTGCAGAAGCAGGAACCAACCACTGAAAGCTAATACCTGCCGCATGCAACGCGTCCCGTTTGGTTCCAGTGCGAAATCGTCTATTCTCATCATATGGCATCACCACATCCGGCAAACAAGCTGCTAGGGTACTGTAGATTTCGTCCGCAAATCGAATTTTGAATTTGGCGCCATTTTGACGTCTGCGTATGACGGATTTGAAGTCACAGCTGGAGGTCCCTCGCACAGCCAACGATCGAGCAGTTCTGAGTATAGATAACAATCTCTGGCCAATCAAGGTGATTTTTGGAGTTTGTCACTGTGGCAAGTCGAAAGTTGCGCCGTATTCTTTCAGTTCGCTCGTCATTCTTTGGTTTTGTTGTTTGAATGCTTTGAACTGAAAAGATAGTCGAAAAGTTTATTGGTTTGGATTTGGTGAGGACGTCCGACTAAAAGAACGAAATCGAATCTCGAGAAGGCAGTCTGCTAGTGAGTGTTTCGACTTGTGTTGTCTTGTCTTGGACTTGTCAAAATGGCTCTAACTCGCTCGTCTTACAGCGTGCCCCTTGCTTTTCTGTAGATTCTATTTGCCTAGGCAGGTCTGCCGCTGCCTCGGCTTCGTCTTGCCAGAGGAGGAGCCCATCAACTGTGCGCATAAAGTGTGTTTTCTTCCCTCTCCTCAAGGCGGCAAGGCGAGTCTCTGATTGGTGAACTTCATAATTTCGCCCGGTGCTGTGGGTTATGCTGACTCCTGGTTGTGCTGACGCGGCGTCAATCTACCCAGTTGGTTAGGTTGACGCGCGTCAACCTAACCAACCTTATTTCGGGTTGAGTTGATGCCTGCCGGCTTATCGGGTTGAGCGCGTCACCTCTCAACCCAATTTGTTCGGCCGAGGGCCAGTGCGCGTCTGGGGACTACGGATTAGTACTACGTCATATAGGTAGATTAACCGATCGGGCTGAAATTTTCACCAATGATGTTCATTGCAGCAAGAAGTATTGTGCTAAAATTTCAGCCGGATCGGTCAAGTGGTTCCCGAGATAATATAAAACAATGTCAACATTTTCGTCAATCTTCACCACTCTGCCAGGTTTTCGGTCTCGTTCTCGTGAACAGTAGGGGCAAGGAGAGTGGTTGATGGGTCGTTAGGATTGTCTAGTTGCAGCAACTTTTGTATTAAAAAAAATCACCGAGGTCGGGTGGATACTGCGGTCGTAGGGTGGGATTTAAACAAGTGATACGTGACACGCGCTGTGGCGCGGCGCAGCAATATCGCATCTCTTTACAAAGTCAGAATTCATTAAACTCTTGAAACCGGAGTTTGTTGCATTGCAGGAGAGGGAAACGGAGTCAAACTGGGCAAGAGAAACTGAGGGCGATGGAAAGAAATGCCGAATCGCTGAGACACCACTTGGAACAAAGGAAGCGCTTTCTGTTGCGCCGACAACACTGGAAGCGTTTCAAAACAACATCGAAGGCTACGAGTTGTGCCACTAGTACAACAACGTCGACTGCTACGACTTCCCCTGCAACAACTACGACTGTCACTTCAGACAGGACCAGTGTGCCGGTAGCAAAATTGTGGACTGTACGATACATCCGTCAAACTGTAAAATGGGGTGAAGAGTTAACAATGCAAATTATAAAGCAAGGTTGAGTGGACAACGCGACTACGCGTCGAGACGCGCGCATTCAAAAGTTCAAACAGCGTATGTGTTTGCTCGGTCAAAGTGCCGTTGTTTCCGTCTTCGCTTGAAAGCGGAAACAAGATACAAGGGAACGAATAGGCTCCCACGGCCACGAATGATTGAAACGAGTCGGCGAAACGACAAGCGGACAACTCAAACACAACGAGCAAAGACGGCGCATCACAACACGTACACAATGAAAATCACAAAAGTGCACAACCAACTGTTACTTGGCGCAACGCACATCGACTGAGGCGAGCAACGAGAGTATCACAAGCGGAAGAATTATTCGGCGGCTTTATGTTTGAAAGCATTTGGCACGTTTCGCTAGATGTTCTGATTGAGGCGGTTGGTCGTTTTCTTCCTCTTCTTCGGCGCGCCAGTGTGCTGGCGGCCGGCCGCGCCTCTCTTGCAGGGTGACCAATAGAAACTTAAACTAGTTTCAGTTTCAGTTACAATCAGTTAGCTGAAACTTAATCGAAACTAGCGCAGATTCCATAACTGAAACTGGAACTGAAACTCAGCCAGGACCACAATTTTAACTGAAACTGACACTAAAATGAGTTTCTAATGGTCACCCTGCTCTCTTGGCGCCTCTCGTGACCGCGACGGCCTCTTTCTTCTTCCGACTGACGAAGCGCAAGCTAGCCGAGACCTTCAGATTTTGATTTTCCATGGCGAGACTTGCCGTCGCGTCGCCGTTCTCCTTCTTCTTCTTGCGGTGCAGGTGTCGAGTGATGGCCTTGATTTTGGCGCCTGCGTGGTACCTTCTGGGAATCTGCCCTGTGGCCAACCACTTGTCGACTTCGTTGGGAGTGTGGATGAATGCGCTTTAGGCGCTTCATGAATGTGCAGGCGGAATCATTGGAGAAATCCTTGTCAAGAATCGACAGAGTGGCTGTGTTCCAGCGAATGGTGATGATACCACTGGGGCCACCATAGGGTTTCCTCTTTCCTCTTTCGTAGCTGAACTTCTGGTTGCAGATAGAGGACTGGCAGTGGTGGTCACGAGAAGTGGACGGCGGCTTCATGGGATTGGCCTGGCCGCCTTTCGGTGACTGGAGAATTGGGACAGATACTTGGCATAGCGCAGCTTTCGCGTCAATTCCGCCTAAAGGGTAAAGACATGCGTACATTCGGGCGTTCTCAGTGGATCAGAAAATTGTTTCGCAACACAAATACCTTTTTGCTGCTGTACTGACACTGAGTGTCTCGCAAAATCCAGCCGATGTTCGCTTTCTCAGAAAAGACCTCGACAAAGCGCTTCGTATCCTCCAGCGGAATGAACACTGCAGCCAATTTTAGCCAAGAAAGCGCTGCCCAAACCCTCGTCGTCTTCGGCCGAAAAATCGAGGATTTCGCAATCACTCTTCTATCTCCCTCCCAAACTCTTCTGGGAGGCAGTCAAAAAGCGCCTCTTTGGACAGTAAAGCGCCCTCTACATTTTCCTCCGCCATCACACGTGCAAACTAGTTCGTCAAATGACAATTTTCGCTCGTAAATTTCATAGCATTCTCGCGGCTTCAAAATCGCCGGATCAGATAAGGATCATCACTAATGTTATACAAAACTGAAACCCAGACTGATAGCAGGCAACAACGCGTTGACTAAAATGTACTCGTTTGCTACTGTTTCAAGTGGATCCAAGCAGTAAAATACCTTATTGATTATCCGCAGTCACATCCACAGCAAAATGTGCGTGCCTGCAGACAATACGAATTACGTGATTTGCCTGTGCCACCTCAGTTTACTATTTGGCACGGAGCTTGACGGATGTATCGTACAGTCCACAATTTTGCGGCCGGGGAAGGGGTGGGGGGCCGGAGGCCTCCTGACCCTTGGGGGCCGGGCGGGTCCCCCCCGTCCCCCCCCGCCGGGCCGGCCCAGACTGACATTTCGGTTGGGTGGGGAGCGGCCACGCGACCAGCCCACTGCGCGCTGGCGGGTGAAGGAGAGGAGTGGGGCGTGCGGGGGCGCGCGCCGCGCGCCGGCGGTTTCGCGACCGGCCACCGTGCGGGACGGTGGCGGCTCAGCTCTCTTCGAGTTACTATGTCCTATGCATTCCATTCCTTATGCAACTTGTTGGCTCATACCTTTGACACGTCCAGGGGGTTCACTTGCTTCAGCGTTGGATGGGGGGGTGGGGGTCTCCGAATTTTGACGGAGAAGAAATTTCAGATGTCAAAACACTTATTTCTCCGCGGCCCAGCGCGACGACATACAACGCGACGACCACCACATCGACTACTATGACAATGACAAGAACAGTGACAACCACTGCTCATTATTCCTCGAGCTGTTGCTGCAGCCGCAGACGAGACGGTGGTGGGTGGGTCGTTTGCTCGTTTACACCAAGGTCGCTTCAGAGTGTGTTGAAGCAGCCAGAATGTCTCCAAATTCAACAATCGCCCAGTTGAGTGTAAACCATCCTGAGCACTGGATGAACGCGCCTTTTGTAGTGCCAACGTTTTGTCACACAGGTACGTGGACGCATTGCTGCATGTACAAAACTATTGTAGCTGCGTGCCGTGCACGCACATTAATAGAAATTTCAACTTCAAACTCAACGACACTGAATATGGCCTCTTGTTGTTGCTCAGTCGCTAGCCGAGAGTAACACCACTGCGAAATCCGCTAAGAATGCCACTGAAACCATTTATGAATCTGCTCTACAGATCGCCTTTCCATCGAAGGAGTTGCAGGAGAATGACACCTCCTGGCTGAACCCCATCCCTGTGAAGGAGGAGGAGGAAGAGGCATGGTATCCTTGGGTGATTCTGGTACTTAGCGTCGTGGCCCTCTCTCTGTTCTTCGACTTTTGCTGCTGGTGTCATCAGTGGCGCGAGCGACAGCGCCAGATCGCTGAAGAGGCGGCGCAACCAGAGCCAGATGAGATGGACCAGTGCTGGGATGATATTCAACACGAGAACGAACACGCTGACGCCGAGCTGGACACCTCAACGCTCTCGACTATGTCCACATGGACCCATATTCCCACGGCCACTGCCACCGATTCGATGGCTGCCGGCAGCGTCTCGTCTGACGCCACCCACATGAATGGAAAGGAGGAGGAGAAGAGGCGGGTGCGGTACTAGTCACCACAGCGTTCATACTTGATCGGATCAGCGCAACAACGACGTGATCTTGATCTTCGTGATCCACGACGTTTTCCGGTTGTATGGTTTTAGCCGCTTCGTGCGCGAAATGATTGTGGAGAAGTCGTTTGAACTGGATGAGCACTGGCAAATTCAGAAGTCGAGTAGGCAAACCAGTGAAGACGACGCCAATAAGCAAGCAAGAGCAACAGAATTCTACAACGCATGCTCACACACAGTAGCGACGACTATCGCAGTAAACTGTCGCCATCTTGCAGGTTCCCAGAAAGGGGACACGTAAACTACCTACATATACACGTTTCTTACGTTTAATTTTGCAGAGATGGATACGTCACTGCATTAGAAGCCCGCCCAGATGCATGGCGTGATCAACGTGGACTTCAGCAAGTCAGCATGTGAGCGCACGATAGCAAAGTGTCCAGTTTGAGTTGCGTTTGAACGTTTGTCCAAAGTGGTCGACTCCCACCTCTTAGGGGTATTTGCATGGTGATTCTTGCATGCGCCTAAGGGAAATTTAGTAGTACCTAGGCGCTCGGCTGTCTGTTTACAACGACGCTTCTCTAAAGCGAGAGAGACAGAGGTGGAGACAGGGAGCGGGGGGGGGGGGTGAGGTGGAGGAGAGGAGAGGGAGAGGGAGAGGGGAAGCGTAGCGTAGCGTTGCAGCACAGGGGCACAGTATGCCTTTCCCAATTCCAGGATGCAAATTGGACTTGCGCGAATACACATTGTACCTAACTCTAGCGGCAGTCTCCCTAGTCCGTCATCGCGACGCTTTCTCTATTCGCCTTCCAGAGGTGTCGCACGAGACGTTATGATCCACCAGGCAGTCGAATGGCTCTGCGCGCCTACAGTACATTACATGCATTTCATATAAATTGCCCGCAGGAAAAGAGAATAAATGTTCCATATGTGACCTGTGAAGCATGTAAAAGTAAGTATGGTGTTGCTCTATTGATGTTGCGACTGCGGCCGCCTACTTTCCCATGAAAGCAAAACGTTCTCTTTCTTCAGGCACCAGTTGATTGAAAGAAGTGCTTCTCGTATGTACATTCTATTTGCGCCAGTTTGTGTGCATTGACTGCGTTTGCGTATGGCGTGCGTGTTGTGCGATTTGCTGCACGTTCTGGCGTTCTGCGGTTTGTGTGCGCAAAGTAATTGACTTGATCATTGCTCCTTTACCGGTCCAGCTATGTGTGTAGTTGCTGGCATGCTGATCGTATTTTCTCGCATTGGCATGTCACAGCCAGCTTTGAGCAAATTGTTTCAGCGTGTGAGAACAATTAGCATCAAATCAAGCCCTTCAAAAGAGCAGGCTAAAACAGTCCACTTTCCTTAATCACCGGACTAAAGCAACGACAGAGCCACATCTACACTTCGTACTTCGTTGGAATACTCTCTGTGTCTCCTCAAAACATCATCTTGTTCAGAAGTGGGTTGGCCAGGTTTGGCAGGTTGCACTGTGGGAAGAGGATGCGCAGAGGGGTGGCCGTATGCTCGTAGGCAAAGGTGCCCACATCTTGGTTACAAGCAAAGGTGTAGATGCCGCGAATGGAGAAGGCGAAGCGGAGCGACGTGCATGAAATTGCCCAGTAATGTGAAATCGCAGAAAGACGATCTTTTGTGCAGTTTAACAGTCATTGAAAGCCTGAAAAGTTGAGGAAATTTTTAAAATGTTGAGAAATCTCAATCGCAAAGCGCATTGAACGTTTGCCAAAATCTACACTTTGCGTCTGACTGCCAGCGAGTGGAAGTTAAAGTTACAGACTTTGTTCGCGCGAAAGAAGAGCTACACGCAGGGGTTTCCGCCGGCGGCGAGGCCCAGACCAAATCGGACGGCGACGAAGACGATCTCCTCAGCGAAGGTGTCCAGAGTGGCTTTGACGGCGCAGGGGTAGTCGCTGGCCAAAACTGAAAATAAGACGGAATTTTCATGTTTTCCTTAGCCTGGTAAACTGCATTATTGCGGTGATTAGTGAATAGTACATTGTAGTACGCGCGGCTTTTGCCTCATTCACAGTTCAAAGTTTTACATCAACACTCAAAACTGCGGTGTTGTCAACTTTGTGGCCCAGTACTTAGCGCGCCAGGCTACGCTACGCCAAACTCCGGCTCGAATCCAGCCAATGGCATTAAGTGTTTGTTCCAGAATCTCGTACGATTTGGGTACCTAATTTAACACAAAGGCCACTCACGCTCGATGTTGACAGAGTCGACTCCTGCTTGGGCAGCACCAAGGATGATGGGCAGGATAGCAGCAATGGGATAGCCCAAATGGCGCAGATTGCGGGGACGGAAGCAGACCACGTTGGGGCCCAGCTCCTCGAAGAACTCCAGGGTGTAGCTGAAGGGAAGATGGAGATAGAACCATGTAAGAAAGCTATTCACACGATACGGTTGTCTGTACAGCTGATCTAAAGCTCAGTGATATCGCCGCGTTCGCTATATGTTATCGGCATGATACGACGCCGTTCATCTGAAGTTTTATACCTGCGTGAATACGCCACATCGAACAAAAAAACTTGCCAAATGTTTGGTGCAGTTGTTCTAAACTCCGTTTGGAGTACGTATTTCTGCGTTGACATTCATCAATGACCAACAGTTTTGGTTATATGGAATTATTGAATTTGGCATTTCTATCCTATTTTGCAAATTTCTATCAAATTTAACAGTTACAAAAATTTGCTCTTGATATACTAATTATCCGTTGTCTACGGGCTTGCCATTTTCTGAGAAGTTTCGTCACTAGTTCATCAGGCGAAAAAGTCGATTTTCGACATTTTCGTATTTTGATTGTAAATATCTCTAAATTGCACTTTTTCGAAACTACAAAACTATGTCACAAATTCGTATTGGCGTACGACCTATCCATTTCTGCATTCATATTCGTCAATAAATGACGTTCTATTTGTGTCAATTTATGGAATTTTGACAAATAATCGCGTATTTCCATTAAATTCTACGTTTGCAAAAATTTCTTTTGTGTTACAAATTATCCGCACTCTATGCTCTTTCCATTTCGGAAGAAATTTCGTCGCTAGTTCATCAGGCGAAAAAGTCGATTTTCGACATTTTCGTATTTTAATTGTAAATATCTCTAAACTGCACTTTTTCGAAACTGCAAAACTATGTCACAAATTCGTATTGGCGTACGACCTATCCATTTCTGCATTCACATTCGTCAATTAATGGCGTTCAATTTGTGTCAATTTATGGAGTTCTGACAAATAATCGCGCATTTCTATTAAATTCCACATTTGCAAAAATTTCTTTTGTGTTACAAATTATCCGCGGTCTTATGCTCTTTCCATTTCCAAAGAAATTTCGTCGCTAGTTCATCAGGCGAAAAAGTCGATTTTCGACATTTTCGTATTTTAATTGCAAATATCTCGAAAATGCGAAATTAGCAACAGGAACGGACACTGGATCCGTACTCAGCGACCTTGACTCTACTTGACCACATAATAATGTCATATATTTCTTACTTCGGTGGCACGGACGGACACACACACACACATTGTCATCCGTATATATACACCTCGCCGCGCTGAGGCGCGGCGAAAAAACTGCAAAAAAAATATAAGGCGCAGCGCAAGTTACTGTAACATGCCACAGTTACTGTATCGAAACGCACAACACAGAACAAAGAAATGGAACAATATCAGATGTGGTATGCAACTCAGATCAAGCCTCCATCAATCGTGCAGCAAAACTGATACTCCTTCGAACGTCGTTCACAATTGATTTCGTCAGATGTCATTCTTCAATCCAAGAGTCACCAGATAGCCAGTCCTCGCAGTCTTGGCCAATCCAAGAATCAGGTAGGGATTGACATAGCCGAACATGTTCGGGCCCAATTCTTCGAAGAACTCCAGCGTGTATCTGATGATGAACAGGAAAGTTCGTTAAGAAATATCAACGCAAAAAGGAGAGTTGCCAAGTCTTTGGTTTGCCATAAACGTGTGAGTCTGTTGAGGCTGCTGCACTCCGCATGAAATCAGCAATCGCACTCAGGTAACCCATTAACTCTGCGTTCTTTCCACTTGCCGACAAATTGGCGTGCAAAACTCCCCGCAGTACTTCACCACTGCTTCCAAATAAACTTCCCCAAATCCCAATTGATTCAAACAGGCTCCCAAATAGTTTTGGCTTCTCCATAGTTGGATTAGGACCTCGGACTAGGTTTGGGATCCACAACTTTGCCTACAACTGTCAAATTTCAAGCTTCCTACTCACCCGGCCAGTTTGCGCTGTCCCTCGATACCCTCTCCGATGGTCAGTCCCAGAATGGCGCCCAACACCCTGTAGGGGAAGACGACCTTGGGCAGACCCAGCTTCTGGTTGAAGTTGTTCACGGCCGCGACCCAAGCGTCCTCGTCACAGGTCTCTTCCTGGAAGTTCTCCAGAGCCTCGGACAGACGGGCCTCGAAGTGGGGACGCGCCTTCTCGATCAGAGCTGAATCAGATTACAGTAGAACAATACGTAACTGAACGAAGAGCAACAAAAAAC
>JASAMZ010008145.1:0-12695 GCA_030248115.1 Linhomoeus sp. GSCO2_2 | reverse complement strand
TAAAATAAAGCAAATAAAATAAAATAAAATAAAATAAAATAAAATAAAATAAAATAAAATAAAATAAAATAAAATCAAATCAAATCAAATCAAATAAAATCAAATAAAGAAATAAATAAATAAATAAAAATAAAGAAATAAAGTATATAAAAGAAAAATAATAAATAAATCAAACAAAAAAATTAAAATTAAATAAATTAATGTAATAAAATAGAGTTGTAAGCACAATTTTAATAAACTTAAATAATATTAACATACAAAATAATACGAGAAAAAACTCTTACCTCGTCCACGCATTCGCAGGCCAGCCACCTAATAGGCAATAAGTAATTGCCCCCGATTCTGTAGTAGTCGGACGAATACGACGGCAACGCCATGCCGAAATCGCAGATTTTTACAGTGAGACTTTTGTCTCCCACAATGCAGTTTCTGGCGGACAAATCTCTGTGCACGAAGTTGAGAGAATTCCAAATATCGCATGCCGCTGGCGATTTGCGTGGCCGCGTAGAGAAGAGAGCCGTAGCTGAAGGGTGAGACTCAGAGTCACAAAATTAAAGAAATTTTATAAATTTGCAATTCTAGAATCACACAAATGACGAAACGTGATTATGGGATACTGTTTGAGACTCCAGTGGTGTGAAGCTCACTCCGCAGCAGACATTCGTGCCAACTAGACAACGCCTTTTCAGACGGCCAAATTTTGTCGCATCGTGTCGTAACTTCAACCTTCTTCTCAAATCTCCCCACCTCAGCCTCTCTCTATTCTTCCTCAGAAATCGCACCAAATCCCCATGACGCAAGTATTCGAGCACCATGCATAGTGGTCCGTTGCCGTCTCGACAAGCGCCCAGCAATTTGACCACATTGCGATCGTCCAATAGGGACAAAATCGACATTTCGCGGCGGAAGTCGTCTCTGTAGAGTTTGAATACGGTAGGTTGCGGTTTTGAAATTTTGAAAGTTGCTGAAGCTGCAATGCGTTTCCCGTAACGTAGCGCCGAATACGGTAGGCTGCGGATTTAAATTTTGAAACGTTGGTACAGTAGCGCCGAATACGGTAAGTTGAGGCTTTGGAATGCAAAACGCTGGTACAGTAGCGTCGAATACGGTAGGATGGACTTTAAATTTTGAAAGACACTGAAGCTGTAATGTGTTTCCCGTAACGTAGTGTCGAATACGATATTAGGTAGGTTCTGGCTTCGAAATTCGAAAAGAATCAGTACAGTATGGATTTACAAATGCGTGTACAGTACCATATCGTTTCAAGGCTTTTCAGACCAAATGGCAAATACTACAAAACCCACTTCGCTTCCTGTGACGCTCCCTCTCTGAGGACTTTGACCGCCACCAAACGACGATTTCCATGCTTAGAATTGCTGTCATTATTTCTTTCGTCGGAATCGGTCAAATCCAGCAAAGAGGAAGAGCTGGAAGTCGACGGCATACGGCCGTTTTCGATCGCTTGCAAGCGCGCGATTTCGCACAAGTGGACCTGAATTTGTTGCTGTGTAAGATGCGCAAAATACACCAAAATGCCACAAAATTGATTGGAATACCTCGCCAAATTGACCCTGGCCCAGTTGTTTCTTGAAGTGAAGCTCGTTGCGAGGTATTTCTGGGATTTGTCCTTTGGGTTTGTTTGCCGGTCGCCTAAAGAGAAGCCGATAGGTGAAATGTTTACTTCCTGAAAGCGGTAACACTACAAAGCTAAATACCCCAAGCTTCCTGGAGAGACGGGGATTGGTTCCGGGGGGAAATTCTCGCCAATGGTGGCCGTTGCGTAGTGCAGTGGTCTTCGATCGTCGGAGCTGAAAGGATAAATTTAACCGGCTACCTGTTCCCTACTTCACGGCCCCCCCCCCCCTCCTCCCCCCTCCCCCCCCCCCCGCCCCCCTTCCCATCTCTAGAGTGGTCCCATGTTGGAAGGGTTTGGGGGCAATTTAGAGGGCTTTGGTTACTGGCCAATGAAATGTTATTCGTCGCCTCAGCTTGCTGCTTAACAAATCTTTTGAAGTATTCTAGAATTTTGTGAATCCAGTGTATTGTAGATCAGCTCTTACAGACAATGGGGCTTGGGGTCGCTTATCGAACGAAGGTTGCTTATTGCTTCAAAAACTCCCCTACAAGGGGGGGGGGGGGGAGGGTCGCCGTTAGAGGGTGGTCGTTCATTGGAAGTTTTACGGTAGCACCTCCAACGCGCCCATACCCTTTTCGTCGTTGTCTTTTCTCCATTTTCGACCCGCGGGCGGGTAGGGTTCCATGTTGGGGACTGAAAATCGCCTGAGGCACTTTGCGTCGAGGGGAGGCTGATTGGTGGGGCGGTCTGCTGCCTCTTGGGGGAGGGGCGGGCTTAAAACTGGAGGGGGCAACTCCCAACTGAGGAAGGGAGGCCTCGGCGTAGGTGGGATCTGAGAGAAAGGAGAGATGTTTGAAATCGAGTGCGCTTTAGGTAATATTTACTAATAGGTGTATTTGCGGCGGCGTTCGATGTCTTTCTTGCGTCCTTTTGTTAAATTCGTACAATTCGTCTGTCACTCTGTTAAACTGATCTACTCATTCAGTTACACTACCTATATGACATAATTTCCTCAATACTATTTCATATTCAAGTTGAAAATTCTAACTTTCCAAACTCCTATTAATCTCACCAGTCGATTCCTCAGCCTTATTGTCTGCAGCTGGAATATTTGAAGGCCTGAACTTGTCGAGTTTCCCCGACTCGCCGCCAGACGTCGCCAGCTTGTCGACCGTCTCGTGCGTGGCATAGGCACTGTCATAGATCGGCTCCTGCATAGCCCTTTGTGGGACATCGAAATCCGGAACAAGGGTGCGTCCAGTGCCCGGTATATAGCCGCCCAGACTTGGACTACTTTCTGATACTGTAGGGACGGTAGAGCAGCCGTTTCTCGCTGCTAGCAGTGTCAGCAGTTGGCGAGAGTCTATAAATTGTAGACAATATACAGATGAGGCAAATTTGAAATGGTAAAGCAAGTGAAAGATTCATGACAGCAATTCTAAGCATGGAAATCGTCGTTTGGTGGCGGTCAAAGTCCTCAGAGAGGGAGCGTCACAGGAAGCGAAGTGGGTTTTGTAGTATTTGCCATTTGGTCTGAAAAGCCTTGAAACGATATGGTACTGTACACGCATTTGTAAATCCATACTGTACTGATTCTTTTCGAATTTCGAAGCCAGAACCTACCTAATATCGTATTCGACACTACGTTACGGGAAACACATTACAGCTTCAGTGTCTTTCAAAATTTAAAGTCCATCCTACCGTATTCGACGCTACTGTACCAGCGTTTTGCATTCCAAAGCCTCAACTTACCGTATTCGGCGCTACTGTACCAACGTTTCAAAATTTAAATCCGCAGCCTACCGTATTCGGCGCTACGTTACGGGAAACGCATTGCAGCTTCAGCAACTTTCAAAATTTCAAAACCGCAACCTACCGTATTCAAACTCGACAAGTTCAGGCCTTCAAATATTCCAGCTGCAGACAATAAGGCTGAGGAATCGACTGGTGAGATTAATAGGAGTTTGGAAAGTTAGAATTTTCAACTTGAATATGAAATAGTATTGAGGAAAATTATGTCATATAGGTAAGTGAACTGAATGACAAAATCAATTTTTAACAGAGTGACAGACGAATTGTACGAATTTAACAAAAGGACGCAAGAAAGACATCGAACGCCGCCGCAAATACACCTATTAGTAAATATTACCTAAAGCGCACTCGATTTCAAACACATCTCTCCTTTCTCTCAGATCCCACCTACGCCGAGGCCTCCCTTCCTCAGTTGGGAGTTGCCCCCTCCAGTTTTAAGCCCGCCCCTCCCCCAAGAGGCAGCCGACCGCCCCACCAATCAGCCTCCCCTCGACGCAAAGTGCCTCAGGCGATTTTCAGTCCCCAACATGGAACCCCACCTGCCCGCGGGTCGAAAATGGAGAAAAGACAACGACGAAAGAAGTATGGGCGCGTTGGAGGTGCTACCGTAAAACTTCCAATGAACGACCACCCTCTAACGGCGACCCTCCCCCCCCCCCCTTGTAGGGGAGTTTTTGAAGCAATAAGCAACCTTCGTTCGATAAGCGACCCCAAGCCCCATTGTCTGTAAGAGCTGATCTACAATACAATGGATTCACAAAATTCTAGAATACTTCAAAAGATTCTGTTAAGCAGCAAGCTGAGGCGACGAATAACATTTCATTGGCCAGTAACCAAAGCCCTCTAAAATTGCCCCCAAACCCTTCCAACATGGGACCACTCTAGAGATGGGAAGAGGGGGGGGGGGGGGGGGAGGGGGGGGGGAGGAGGGGGGGGGGGGGGCCTTGAGAGGGGAACAGGTAGCCTGTTAAATTTATCCTTTCAGCTCCGACGATCGAAGACCACTGCACTACGCAACGGCCACCATTGGCGAGAATTTCCCCCCCGGAACCAATCCCCGTCTCTCCAGGAAGCTTGGGGTATTTAGCTTTGTAGTGTTACCGCATTCAGGACGGAAACATTGCACCTATTGGCTTCTCTTTAGGCGACCGGCAAACAAACCCAAAGGACAAATCCCAGAAATACCTCGCAACGAGCTTCACTTCAAGAAACAACTGGGCCAGGGTCACTGTGGCGAGGTATTCCAATCAATTTTGTGGCATTTTGGTGTATTTTGCGCATCTTACACAGCAACAAATTCAGGTCCACTTGTGCGAAATCGCGCGCTTGCAAGCGATCGAAAACGGCCGTATGCCGTCGACTTCCAGCTCTTCCTCTTTGCTGGATTTGACCGATTCCGACGAAAGAAATAATGACAGCAATTCTAAGCATGGAAATCGTCGTTTGGTGGCGGTCAAAGTCCTCAGAGAGGGAGCGTCACAGGAAGCGAAGTGGGTTTTGTAGTATTTGCCATTTGGTCTGAAAAGCCTTGAAACGATATGGTACTGTACACGCATTTGTAAATCCATACTGTACTGATTCTTTTCGAATTTCGAAGCCAGAACCTACCTAATATCGTATTCGACACTACGTTACGGGAAACACATTACAGCTTCAGTGTCTTTCAAAATTTAAAGTCCATCCTACCGTATTCGACGCCACCGTACCAGCGTTTTGCATTCCAAAGCCTCAACTTACCGTATTCGGCGCTACTGTACCAACGTTTCAAAATTTAAATCCGCAGCCTACCGTATTCGGCGCTACGTTACGGGAAACGCATTGCAGCTTCAGCAACTTTCAAAATTTCACAACTCGCAACCTACCGTATTCAAACTCTACAGAGACGACTTCCGCCGCGAAATGTCGATTTTGTCCCTATTGGACGATCGCAATGTGGTCAAATTGCTGGGCGCTTGTCGAGACGGCAACGGACCACTATGCATGGTGCTCGAATACTTGCGTCATGGGGATTTGGTGCGATTTCTGAGGAAGAATAGAGAGAGGCTGAGGTGGGGAGATTTGAGAAGAAGGTTGAAGTTACGACACGATGCGACAAAATTTGGCCGTCTGAAAAGGCGTTGTCTAGTTGGCACGAATGTCTGCTGCGGAGTGAGCTTCACACCACTGGAGTCTCAAACAGTATCCCATAATCACGTTTCGTCATTTGTGTGATTCTAGAATTGCAAATTTATAAAATTTCTTTAATTTTGTGACTCTGAGTCTCACCCTTCAGCTACGGCTCTCTTCTCTACGCGGCCACGCAAATCGCCAGCGGCATGCGATATTTGGAATCTCTCAACTTCGTGCACAGAGATTTGTCCGCCAGAAACTGCATTGTGGGAGACAGTCTCACTGTGAAAATCTGCGATTTCGGCATGGCGTTGCCGTCGTATTCGTCCGACTACTACAGAATCGGGGGCAATTACTTATTGCCTATTAGGTGGCTGGCCTGCGAATGCGTGGACGAGGTAAGAGTTTTTTCTCGTATTATTTTGTATGTTAATATTATTAAGTTTATTTAATTTGCTTACAACTCTATTTTATTACATTAATTTATTTAATTTTAATTTTTTTGTTTGATTTATTTATTATTTTTTCTTTTATATACTTTATTTTATTTTATTTTATTTTATTTTATTTTATTTTACTTTATTTGATTTTATTTGATTTGATTTGATTTGATTTTATTTTATTTTATTTTATTTTATTTTATTTTATTTTATTTTATTTTATTTTATTTTATTTGCTTTATTTTATTTTGTTTTGTTTTATCTTATTTTAGTTTAGTTTAGTTTAGTTTAGTCTAGCTTAGTTTATCTTGATTTATTTTATTTTATTTTATTTTACTTATTTTATTCTATTTGATTTTATTTGATTTGACTTGATTTGTATTTGATTTGATTTGACTTTATTTCGTTATATTGTATTTTATTCTGATTATTTTATTTTGCTTATTTTATTTTATTTTGCCTATTATATTTTATTATGTTTTATTTTATTCTGCTTATTTTATTTTATTTTATTTGTTTTATCTTATTTTATTTTGTTTTATTTTATTTTATTTTATTTTATTTTATTTCATTTCATTTTATTTCATTTCATTTCATTTCATTTCATTTCATTTCATTTTATTTTATTTTATTTTATTTTATTTTATTTTACTTTATTTTATTTTATTTTATTTTATTTTATTTTATTTTATTTTATTTTGTTTTATTTCTGTTTATTTCGTTTTGTTTTTGTTTTATTTTACCTTTTCTTAGTCTAGTTTAGCTTTATAAAGCTATGTTACCAGATTTCATTTCGTTCTGTATTCTTGGATAGATAGGTACAGACTTTTGTTGTGTTCCAGGGTCGCTTCAGCGCAAAATCCGACGTTTGGGCTTTCGGGGTAACCCTGTGGGAAATTCTCACATTCGCAGAGCACAGACCATATCACCAACTCAACAACGAACAAGTCATAGCTAATTTGGAAGAGATCGCCCGTTCCTCGCCGGAAGCGGTTAGCGCTACTCGAACTGTGTTCATTTAATTAGCAAGAAAATGAAGTTGCCGTAACCTCGAATCCTATAGAACAGACTCGAAGTAATACATGATGTCAAATGCAATCGTATCATTAGAATGAATCGATGCCGATTATGAATTGAATCTATTTATAATTCAACTTAACCATCATGCATACGTGCATTATTAATCAAGTATCAAGTAGAAGTTGAAAGTTTAGTGAATTAAACTGAATTGCGATGGAGATTATACTGAGGAACTTGTATTGAATTACTGCAAAATGAGATTGTGGAGTAATTCAGCATGGGTTTAACCATTCTAAACTGCAAGGTAATGGAACAACTTAAAATTGTAGATGGTGCTACACCAGCCGAGCCTATGTTCCAAGGAAGTTTATGACCTCATGCTGGAGTGCTGGCAGGCGGACGAAGCAGCCAGACCCACATTTTCAGAAATACACCTCTTTCTTCTGAGAAAAAACCTGGGTTTCGAGGCTGATGCGGAGTCGAAATTCGCCTAGGTCTAGTGTACTGTACCTACAGTGTTGGGTTGCTCTGTTTATGACTTATAGGTGACTTTTGTGACATGTGCAAGTTTCTCGTGCGTAACTGAGAGTTGTTTTGGAGAAACCGAGATCGAGTAAGCGTAGTGCACAGCGTTCGCACTGTGTCACAAGATACCATTCAAGGCACGGTCTATCCAGCGATGGCACAGCAAATGAGCGCGCAGCGATTTGAGAGCTTTGTTGGAACTATCCCACAGCTTTCTAAGGGCTAGGTTCTACTCTATGTATTGGTTCATGTGCACAATATCCAACAGAAGTTTACTGCCCTTAATTGGCTCACGTGTCTGCCGCGTGATTACCTAATCTTTTGGGTGTTAGTGCGAGAATTGAAAACCGCAGCACTTAGCGGGTTGAGTGCGTATTATTACACACACAACGCGCGTGAGTAGGTACGCACCTTAGTGGCGCTAAACGTGCGAGAAATCAGCGCGCAGAATCAAGACTTTGAGGATAATTGGATGGGGCGTTACCGTATCTTCCAAATAGATGCTACAACTATCTACAATTTTCAAAAGTGCGTTTTAGCACGACGGTGCGAATGTACAATGCCAACGTTGGTGGACAAAGTAGTGCGTCGGTTTAGTTAGCCCCACACCTAAATGTGAAGGGCTGGCCGGCTTGGGGGGGGGGGGGGGGGGGGGGTGGAACAGCTCTGGTTGGGCACACCGCTCCCCCCCCCCCCCCCCCCTTTCCACCAATGACCTCGATTCGCGACGACGATGGCATGAGTCAAATGCAATCATTTTGTAGAGATGTATTTCAATGTATGTACCTAAGTACTCACTTTCCTTAGCTTCTTGGGCCCCCCCCCCCCCCCGTGTGGCCTCAACGATTCACCCCGTGTTCTAAAACCTGGATCCGCTGCTTTAATAAGTTTAGCTGCCTACCAGCGGGCGTAGAGGCTTGTAGAATGCGCTGTCATTCTACTCATTGATATTGATCAGAATCTTATTCGGGAACGCTCTGTAGTCGCCGCGCGCGATTCGAAAACGGCGAAAACCGCCGTAGTTTTCCTGGAAGACTTATCGCGCGCCGCCGTCGCGCATAAATAGGGCGTTTCCATTGGCCTCTGCGTACCAATTGCTTCTGAGACGATCTGACTTCAAGAATAGGCTTTTCTGAAACACTCCCCTCAGAGTCAAAATGACCAACTTTGCCACCTCAGTCCCCCTCGCTTGTGTCGTGATGGCGGGGCTCTTCGGCCTAAGCCTCGGCAATCTTGACAGCTATCCCTACCACTTCAAGACGAGCAAGTATTGGACGGGTAAGTCTGCTAATCGGAGTTGAAATGTGCAGTCGATTACGTTCTAAACTGATGACCGGTGGCTGTGGCTGAGACGCTGCCATTCGGCAAGCTAATCTCGTACCTAGTCTATTTAGCGATATCAATGTATAAACTTAAGCTTGAGTTTCGTGGCTGACGGCTGGTACTTATTCCAATCGCTTAGCATACACGTTTCACAGCGCACAGCTTTCGAAATACCTGCTCTTATGTAGAGATACCTAATGCATCTAAAGTTCTCCACTCAATGTGATTTTATCGGTCTTCACAAATGGCTCAGAATCCATCACCTCCCAAAAGAAGTTGTGTCTAAAATGCCGAATTTTGACATTGTCGCTCCAACCCCCTAGAATCTATACTAATAAGCCAACATTGCAGGCATGTTCAACCCGAACGACAAAGTCAGCAACTACACTAAGGATTGCCCACTGAAAGAGTTGGGCGAACTCATCGACACAGTGCATCGCGAGACCAGGTACATACACGCGTATTGTTAATTCATAAATTTTACAGAATGCTATAACTGTAATTTTCCATCAAAGGCCCAAGAGATAATGTACATGCATACGCATGTCTCCAATTTAGTAGCGCCAATGGCAAACTGTGACCAATTTCGGAGCGATTACTTTGTGTTATTGAGGCGTATTTTATTTGGCGCGCCTATTAGAGACATTACTGTCACATTACGTGTACAGAACGCACGTCTACCGAGCGATCGCCAGACTCAATCGGGAGACGACCGAGAAATTCGGCGGCCAATGGGCCATTTTGGTGGTCAGCGACACTCGGTGCGTGGAATAGTGATTATTCTTTCGTGCAGGCTGACATTAATGAATGAGCGAACGTTGTCGTTACCACAAGCACGGATTTAGAGGCACTGACCAATCACTGACATGCTGCATTTCGTCACAATTAGAAATCTATGCGCAGCATGCTATTCTACTGTATTTATTGCTGCTATTGCTTTAAGTGTTTGGCATTTGAGCGTATTCAAGGTTGGGACTCTTCATTAGTCTAATAGTTCTACTCACATGCACAGATGAACGTGATTGCACGTTTAATAATTGCTGACGCATTGTAGTAGGTTAGAGTTTTATCTTGTAGTCTTATACACAATACACATGCTATTCTGCTCATCTGGCTTCCAAAAGCCACCCGCGCATTTGGTGTTTCAGATACATCGGCCCCATCGTGAATTTCAACATTGGCGAGGAGATAGAGGAAGGGGTGCCCCAATACTGTACCCGGCAGGTCACTGGAATCGACGGCTACAATTGGTGGGTTTACTGTTTCATTACTTTTTATACTCCACAAAAAAGTGTGGAGTATATAGCGTTTGTGCGCGAAACGCAGTAATTTCTAACGGATGGTGTTCGCGCGTGCAGCGGCCGATTTGCAAACGGTCTTTTGCGTTGGGTAGGCCTAGTGGGTGGGCAGGGTGGACACCAAACGGGGTCACGCTCCGGGACCCCGTTGGCGGGAAATTCAAAAATTTAAATTTTCAAAGTACTGAAAAATGGGTTACACAGGGTAGAACTCGAAAAAGTTGCATATAATGGTATATACTATCTTTTGATATGTTGTAGCCCTCGATAGTGCCGAACACGCAAAAAAAGAATTGGATCGCTGCGGGACCCATTCTGGCGCCAAATTTGAAAAATTCGCGAATTTTGGCCCCGGGTCGACTTTGACGGGCTGCTGTGCGAGCTAGGTAGGAGCTAGAGCGGCGAGACCACTCTTGTTGCTCCTTCACAGATGTCCTCTATCGAATGAGCTATGAACGGAGAAAATCGGGCGAAACAAAAAAAACTTTCTTACACTGCGACTTTTTCGACTCCGGGGTCGAAAATTGCGATTTTCGCATTTCGGCGTCTATAGCGCTCGAATGCGTTGCCGAATCGTTCCAAAAGTAGTTTCAAAAGATTCTACGCTTAAATCTGGTCTAGAAAAGTGTTTTGGAAAATTTTTCGAAGCTACAGTATCCCTGCCGCGTCCGTTTGAATTGTGGGTGTCGGGTCGACTGTTGCGATATTATACTCGATTTCGGGGTTTTCGGGGGCGCTGATTACGAATTTGGCATTCGTTCAGTGTTTAGATGATGTTTTGGCGTACCTATGACAAATTCGCACGCTACCGTACCCCAAGTGCAGAATTTCAGTTCTCGGAGTCCATAGGAAACTAGGGGTGTTGTATGCCGAATGTGGGGACTATTTTGGGATGTAGATCACGAATTCGGCATTGCTTTTGCGATTGGGTGTGTCAGGAGGCCACAACAGCAGATGAGTCACCGTGCGTAGGAGTTCAAATTTGTGGAGTATACTGCGTCCCCCGGACGACTTGCCTGGTTTATTTTTTACTATTATTTCAACATTACTATTTATTATGACTATTCAATTTCACACCACTTAATTGCTACCACTACTGTAAAACCTCCAATAGGTCGCTTGCTATTTCAACCGCCCCTAGATATCAAGTGGGGTCGCCTATTAGAACAGGGGGGGGGGGGGGGGGGGGGGGGGGTTCGCTTATTGGAGAGGGTCGCTTATTGTAGGTTTACGGTGTTTCATAATTACTACTTCCACGTTCCAACTTGCAACAATCAAAGTGCGACAGGGATATCGTCTTGAATCTTGAGTGCAACAAAACCAACTTGCGATTATTCCTGGGCGCAGTCGTAAGCCACAAACTGCGAGGTCAAGAAAGCTCTGAGTCGAGACTAAATCAAAATATCAATTTCAGGTATTACGTAGTGGTTCGACCCAAGTCAAACTGCCTCCACACCCCTTCCACCACTACGGGCGTCGCTCGCTGATCGAAAACCGTGCATAAGTACCGTACTACGTATGTAATAGGCACGTTGCGTGCACTAATATGGTGTGTCAATAGCGTCAGTGATCGTCGTGAATTGGGCAAGTCCTAACTGTCTTTCTGATATCTTGGCGATATATCTTGTGTGCAGGAGGTACAAACAAAGGCACATGCAATGCGCGAGACAAAGTTTGACAATGGTGTGCCATTCGCAGCAGAAATGCAAAGCAGAGGATCAATATAGGCGCCAGTTCTGTAACCTATGATGTACATACAGACACGCTGCAAGGCAGGGTGACCAATAGAAACTCATTTTAATTTTAGTTTCAGTTGAAATTATGGTTCTGGCCGAGCTTCAGATTCAGTTTCAGTACTACCTGTTACGCTACCTTCTGACTTTCAGTTTCAGTAACTGAAACTCAGTTTCAGTTATTGGAAGTCCGGACTGTCACAACTTATCGTGCAAACCTTGAACACGTGTTTCTGGAAATTATCGATAATCTTTACTCATTTGTTGGTTTGTTTAACGAGTTGCGCCAAAATGTAAACAGAATATTCCACCTAGGTAGTAGCAAAATTTGCTGGAAATTGTGTAGAAATGACTTGTTTGATATTTTGTAAAATTTGAGTGCTTAGTAACTGAAACTATTTTGCGAGTTTCAGTTTCAGTTACTGCATCCGTGGCAGAGTCGATCCAGTTTCAGTTTCAGCTAACTGATCGTAACTGAAACTGAAAGTGAAACCAGTCTAAATTTCTATTGGCCACCCTGCTGCAAGCCAGCTTTGGCGTCGTCGTTCGTTCATTCTTTCACGTCAATCTTCTCTGCATAATGCGGCCGATCGATCGGAAGCCACCCCTCGGCCTCCGCCTCTTCCAGACTCGCGTAGGGTCTTGTATGGAGCCGCACTTTTCACAGTTGAATTCCGAGTATATGACCTGAAAAGTCCACGCAACTTGTGCCACTATGGGGACTGATGATGAACAGTGAAGTCACGCGGGGCACAAAGATGAGGGTTTTTCGCCGCGCCTCAGCCGGGCGAACCCTGACCAGCTGTAGCAATACGTAACTGAACGAAGTACGGCCTGACATACGTCCCAAGTTATTTAA
>JASAMZ010008144.1:0-79599 GCA_030248115.1 Linhomoeus sp. GSCO2_2 | reverse complement strand
TATGCTTGCGAGCGTCTAGGCTACCTATGTGCACTCTCCCTCCACTGCCCTACCCAGCTGGCATATCAGCTTCCTTACATGCTTTATCAAGCAGGCTCCGCTGTCTATAGCGAAATTCAAAAATTTGAATTTTCTCACTTACAGTATACCCTACAGCGTCATGGCCGGGTGCGTGAAGTTGCACATTGCCCACCCTAACCCTACACAGCCGGCATACCAGCCGCTTCGCCCGCCTTTCCAAGCAGGCTCCACTGTGTAGAGCGAAATTCAAAAATTTGAATTTTCTCGCCTACCGTAGGGTTTCCCGCGTAGCGGACCAATTTCGGCTCGCCTCCGGCCTAGACCCAGGGCAGCGCCCCATAGCTGGGATCGGTCCGCCGGGCCAGTCGGGCGGGCTGATTGTGGGTGACAGACAGACAGACAGACAGACAGACAACCGGCGATTAAGGGGTAGAAATACGGACACGGTCGCATTGTTCTTAAGTAAACTAAACACACAACACAGGAAGGGACATTGATTACTCACTCCAGCCGAATTTCTGAGGCGACGTAACAGCGTATGGCTTGAGTGGGCGTCTGGAAGGAGTACATGACAGCCAGAACGACAAGCAGCTTCCACAACGCCATTTCCCTCAGAGTTTCACTTTCGTTCTTCTGTTTTGGTTCGTCAATAGTGGATTGAAATGAACTGGATTTAATGCTGGTGAATTAGTACAGCACTCGATGTCGACGCGTTAGGAATGGGGCTATGAGTATGTGTTAAATCCTCTGCCCTACCGTGCTGACGAAGTATGAAAGGACGGGAGGGGGGGGGGGGGAGGGGTTTACGGTAGCTGTTTTGGCGAAAAGAGGAGACGGCTTAGGTTAAAAGTAACAAGAGACTACAATTAAAACGGTGGGTTGCAATACTGAACTAACACATTGTACCGCCGTGGCCAGTAGGAACCCAGATATTTCAGACTTTGACAAACGCTCACTTGCTCGAACCATTAACGTAATGCATTCAGACGCAACAGGCATTGGACCGCAACAACAAAAGCCCATGTCACTCCGACAGATCGCTCTTCATCTAGAAGAATGCGACTGTGTTGTTGTCTTCGCTTCGTTGAGCGGCCGATTCGCCACTTTGGTACTCCTGCGGGCCGGCCAGAAGCTGAAGTTTCAAGTTGCTTGCGTCCTCACAAGAATACTGTACGATAATGGCGTCTCCGAGATTTGAATCGGCGGAGCAAGCAAGTACAGTACCCCTCTGATTCTTCCCCGAATGAAGTTCTTCTTGATGCCCAGTCGGACGCCTGGGAACTTCTGACAGACTTTGTGCACCAGATCCTTCATCGAGTACAGCTGAGGATCGACGCCGTTCATCACGCTGTCGACCATGTGACACAGCTCGGCGTCCTGAGAAGAAGCTTTGGAAGGGATTTGTGTGCACATGTCTGAGTGCATGTACAAATTGTGTACAACTTTATTTCTGAGCTACATATGTACAAATACAAGTTCGATTATGTACGGTAGGCGCCCGCTTCCGCTTGACTTCTCGCGACTTGTGGTGGCCTGCCGGCTGGAAGTGGGGCTCCTTGAACCATTTCTGGTGAGGAGACTGCCGATTGTCATTCCTACCTCCTCGAGACGTCACTTGCTGCAAAGTCACGTAGCGCGAACTACATAAGACGCGTGTAACAGAACGACAACGAGCGATATGCACGTCACCTGATTTCTTCCTCCCTTCCTGACTCTGTTGGCCGTCCAGTCGAGCTTGCGCACCTGCTGCGTCGCGTGATCGGTCACTTGCCAGTAGTGGCCGCTGCGCTCGGCGCGACCTCGCTCGGTGGCGTCGTCGGTGTCGCTTTGGCTGCTCTCCTCCCTAGGTTCCACCTCTCGGATTCGAGCGATGTCTTGACTGAATGAGACGCGCCGCGAGGAGGAGCTCCTGTCGCGCCTCTTCTTGTCTTCGGGCATCAGCAGCGACTTGAGCGGCTGCAAATGCGAGACGGCATAATCGCGAACGGTTCTCAGTTGCGGCCAAGGCGCATTCACCTTGGGCTTCCTCTTTGCCTCCTTGACAACGCCGCCCTTCTCGGCGACGACCACAATGTCATCGTCGCCGTCATCGACGACGGTCTCGGCGGGAGAAGCGTCCAACTCCTCCTTCACCGCAGCTTCCTTGGCCGACGTCTGCTCTCCTTCGTCCGTCTCGTCGCTGACACTAATCGTCTCGTTGGCGTCGTCTGCGACCACTGGCGCTCCACCATTCGGCGAGGGATCAGTACCACCTACTAGAGGCTGCTGCGGAGCCTGATGCAAATAGAGATACTGTACATTAGATTCTTGATACCAACGGCCCGACTGCTAGTGCAGTCACCGATTTTGGGTCATTCCCGACAGTCACTTCGCAAGCTTGAAATGGGCTCTCGGCCAGGCGCTGTTCCATGGCGCGCCGTACCGAAAGTGCCACAATCTCTTTCAGAACGCGTTTCTTCTCTGCGTCACCTGCAAGTGTGCAGGTTTGTCTTCTCTTACAATATACACAATGCGTAACTCTAACTTCTAAGTCAGCGACAGAACAGACCTTCAATGTTGTACGTCTGCGGCGAGTTGGGGTGTCGCTCCTTCAAGTGCTGCTGCATCTCCGCCTCCGTGGGACTGAAGTAGTCGTCGCAGTGGAGACATTTGTACGGTAGCCACCGCAGGTGCACTACCGAGACGTGCGTCTTCAGCTGGTCCTTCGCGACTGAAGCGCATCGGAACAAGACGCACGACCAACTCACCTCACACGCGACGCGACTACGTTTGGTAGGCGCTCCCTCACCCATGACTTGATCACACTTGGCGCAGCGTAGGGTCAGTCCATCCAAGTTGACAAGAGACGAGTTGCTGCCGAAAGCGGCCAAAGAGGGCGGCAACGGCGGCGACTGAACCAGGCCGCCGACACAAGACATCGGCGAGGGCGGCACTTCGTGCGTCACTGGCGGCGTTGGGACGTCCGAGCCGTTGTGCAGCGACAAGTGGGGCGCAGATGAAGCCGGTTGTTCCTGTGGAAGCGCCACTAGACCGCCCTCTGCTGCTGTGTCGCAAGCGCCAATTTCCGTCTTCACCATGACTTTGCGGCTCAGTTTCCGTTATCCGAGTGGGTTGTGCAACGACAGGCAAGATAAACTGAGCCGCGGAGGCCAACCAAAACTCGTGGCGCCGGTACACACTTTGGTGAAGAAGAACGAACGCGCGCTGCGCGTGGCACCCTGGGGTGCGCAATACCGTCGTCGCGTGTGCTCGCTCACGTAGATAAGATCAATGCTGACCTCTATCAGTGGGTGTGCTGTCTTCGCTTCGGATTCTAACAGCGAAGTCGAGCGACGGTACGTCGGTTTCTTGTCAGCATTGAACGTAAGGAACACTGAGCCTGAGAGAATCGATCGCGACAACTGAATCGAAGTCCGGTGCAGTTTCCGTTACACAGTAAACGAGCATTCATTCCATGCACTCAAGTTATCCTTTCGAATGCCTGCTTGCCAAATGACTCAGCAGGTGGGATCGGCGCGTGGCCGCATGGTCGCAGTAGGGACAGGGGTGGGACCGTAGCTGTTCGTGGACTACCCTGCGGTGCCTGTCGAGATCGCCCCTTTTGGCGAAAGCCCAGGGGCAACTGGTGCAGCTGAAGGGTCTCTCGCCCGTGTGACTGCGCTGGTGGCGAAGAAGGCCGCTGGAACGTTGGAATCGCTTCGGACACTGGTCGCAGCTGTGCTTTCCATTGGCACCCTGTTGCTGGGGAGGAAGAGCCCACTCGATATCCTCGACACCGTTGCTGATCCTCCTCTCTGAATTGCATGTTTCATGCGAAGCAAGCAAGGTGCCGCTTGCATTGCACAATGCTTCACGGACATCTTCATCACGATCCTTCGCGCTTGGATCCTTCGCGCTTTACGATACTAGGTACAGTGTCGGTTTGGTCCAGAAGACACTTTGAACGACGGTTCTGCCAAGTAATTCGCCAAACACAAACAGTCACACCTGAGTCTGCTGTCATGCTCTGTAGAAGTGGGTTCGCAAGCTCATTGACGCCGACGGAGTTCTTCGCCTTACCCATCCGCCGACGCTTGGCTCTTACACTATCTCCAGATGGTGAACGTCCGCTCTGCCGGTAATGTGACGCGTCGTCTGATTCACGAACCCTCTGCTCAGACTCTTTAGCGGTCTTCGCTCGACGGGAGAGTAGCAGCGGCCTGCAGCCTTCACCTTGGCCTATCCACTCGACCGGTGAAACGCTCACATCCAACTGAGCGCGACCTCTGATTGGCGTGCCACTTTCAAGCTTGACGTCGATACCGCCGGCCAAACAGTGCCGGCTTGCGTCTGCCGTGTCTCTCTCGGCTGAAGCTGAGTCTTTGCCGTTATGATCATCCCTACTTGCCGTCGACTGCGACAAATTCCGGCGCAGCCCACTGATTATAGTCTGAACGAAACGGACGTCCCAATACACGAAATCGAAAGCGGCGAGGCCAAACCTTAACCTTTAGTCTGACGTTCTCCTCTTCTAGGGCCTTCTTCTCTTCCCTCAGCCGGGTCTCCGACTCCTCCTTTTCGTTCAGAAGTTTCTTGTAACCTTCGTACTGCAAGCAAGCGAAAGTGGGGACTTGAACCAAATAACCCCACACCGAATGGGACAAAATTGGCGAAGATCCTACTAAAGGACGAAAGGCTTACAAGCTCGTGAACATTTTTCAGCCCGTCAAAGAACGCCGCTTCCATGTTTAGTGTTCGGGTGACAAACGCTGCTCCTACTCCCTCAGCAGATATGTAGAGCTTCAAAACACTTTGATGCAGGCTCAAGACTGCGAAGCCTAGTTAACTCAAGCTAGGTAGGCCAAGGCACTCTGCAGAACAAGCCGGTATCTTACAACTCAGCTTTAGATGGGTAATCTAAGCGCTATCGGGACAGTCGCAGCGTGGCGCCGATGGAGAGGGGATAGTCCCCGAATAGATCGGCCGTCCAAGTCGACCCAGTCGATTGGGTAAGTGTTCATGTCTGTCTGAGTCAGAGGGTTATCGTATGCTTTCTCCTCATGCTTGACTTCGGCGTTGCTACAGTAGTCTGCCAAATTGTGATCCCGATTTCTGGTATACTATGGGCACCGGTGCAGGGTATCGCCTTAGCCCGTCGTCATCGTTTTCATCAGCTGCACAATGAAATCGCCACCTTCTCCCCCCCCCGCCCCCCCTTGTCAATTGACTGCGACAGCTCTACTGGCCCCACGCATTGCACTCGAACCATAAATAACGGCGACCCAGTCATCGGTGCAACGGGCGCGTACGAGCAGCGAGAATTGAATAGGCTGCGAATTTGAAAGTTGTCCGTTCAAGACCCGCCCAGTACAAGCGCACACTAGCCGCTACGCGCCAGAAGAAAGCTGCTAGGCAAGTGATACGGTATAGTCGGCTGCATTTCGTTGTACGCGCGTCTGGCGCAACGCAAAGTGGAACCTTCTGACGTTGCGTAGCGTAAAACGTAATGAAGCTCTAATACCCACATTATCGTTTGTCTATCATAGTGGTGGTTGGTGCCGGAGGCGTTTAGGGTGGAGCGGGAATGTAGCGTTGTTGGGCAATTGTCGGCTAATGAATCCGTGTGAACTGAATTGGACGGCTTCAATTGTCTCGGATTCCGTTCCGTCACCAAGGTCTAGTAGGCACAACATACAAGCAACGAGAATGGCGGGGTTCATTCCGCCGGTCGGCATGGGAAGGGCTCCTCAATACAGGCCGCGGTTCTACGCGTCGTTTACGCGGTGAGCTTAGAAGTGCTCTTGCTGTTGCTGTATTTGGCCAACTCTGACTACGTGTATGTAGGCATAGGTGCAGGCGGGGGGGGGGGGGACGGGGCAGGGACCCCCCCTCCCCCTCCTGGCCCTGGGCCATCAGTCCCCGTTTCACTGGTTCACTGGTACCCCCCCCCCCCTTAAAATCCGGAAATTTCAGACATTTTCTTGTATGTTTGGCACTCCGCCGCTTGAAAAGCGAAGGAGTGCTATAGGAGCGGTAAAGCCCACAGTTAACACCAACAGGCCTGGCGCTCGCTACGAAGCACCTAGGGAGCCAAATTTTTTTTTAAAAGATAGCTTATGACGACGCGCAGCGTGCTCGGGGGGTGAAAAAATTTCGGTGGTGGAAGAATTTTGCGAAAATTCAAAAATTCAAATTTTTGCTAAGTAAAAAAAAATATTCACGCCATAACTTTCGCAAAAGTGGATCGAATTTGGTGATTTTTGGATATGTTGTAGCCCCGTTGATGCTCTTCAGAACCAGACTGGAACGGGCTCCCTAGGTGGTCCGACGCGGGAGTACGGTATAAAAATTTAATTTCAAAATTTTTTTTCGTCCTTTAAAAAATCATAACTCGAATTTGCGACGGTGGATTCTCGCAAACTCTTCGATCCGGCCTAGACAATTGTATGACCTTTCGTTTGGCACCAAAATCGCCGAGATCGGTCTTGCCGTTCGGGAGATCCGCGGTGGCAAAAGTCCCGGGTCCCGAGTGGAAAATTCGGATTTTCGACTTTGAGTGGATTTTTGGGCTGGAAAGCGTGCCTTTAGCGGCAAATTGATCATTGCAACGTGTTCAGCGTCAAAAGTTAGTCTAGACGAAGTGTCTTGACCATTTTTAGGTACCGTATCCCGGTCGCGCCGAATTTTTGAATCCCGGGGTTAAATTTTCGAAATTGAGTTTTCACTTGTTTCGAGGGTTTCCGACGACGCTGAACACGAATCCGGTGTTTGTTTTGCGATTTGGGACGCCTTTAGCCCTATTTCTGGGCCCGGCCGGCCAAAAATTGGGTTCCCGGAGTCGAATTTTCAAAATTGCGTTGATGGTTGTTTCTTGGCGTTCTGACGCCGCCGAACGCGAACCCGGCGTTTGTTTAGCGATTTGTGTTGCATTTAGGCCGATTACCGCGAGCGACGGAACGCCTCTTGGAGTTTGGTCTCTGGAGGTGGAACTGTGCCGAGGGAAAGAAGCAGATTTCGGCGCCGGACCGGCCACAATTGCGCCTGGAGTCGAGATTTCAAAATTGCGTTGACAGTTATGTCTGGGCTTTCTGACGCCGCAGAACGCGAATCCGTCGTTTGTCTGGCGATTTGCGGTGTATTTAGCCTGATTTTGGCCGAATACTCAAGCTCTGTAAGATTTCGCGAAATTCCGAAAATACCGTCTGCCATTGATTTTGCTGCACCTACAGTACGCCGTCCATATAAGACGCGCTGAGAAAGGCGTCTACGCACGCGCAATCGAACCGAGTCATAGGAGCATCGTACTGTAGCACTACTGCCACCGACGCCGTCCACCCCAGCGGGGGATCCCCCGCTGTGTAGCATAGATAAGGCGCGCCTCTACAATTGGGGCGCCGCTGCTGGCATTCTACATTGTGAGTGGCTATAGACAGCGGTCAGTACAGCCTGCGCTCATCGTCGTTAGTACAGCCTGCTCCAACGCGTCACTTGCGCCACATCGGCCTCTAAGTGTATGGCATCTGCTTAGGCCTACGCCGTCTACCCTAGTTCTACACTGAAACAATTGGGAACAAACAAATTCAACGGGAATGCAACACTTGTTGGAGTTTCTGTGCCCCCGTCTGCTAAACAATCACGCGGAGTGCCTATCTGACACTCAAGGAGTGTCACGTATCACTTGTTTTTGTAGTTTTTGGTCTTATTCTGTCCAAATTTTCGCCTGCGGCGCTATATTTCGTCTATTTATGCACAAATTAGCATGTTTTTGACCAAGATAAGGCGTTTTTGGCACTCCGCCGCTTGAAAAGCGAAGGAGTGCTATAGGAGCGGTAAAAGCCCACAGTTAACACCTTCGGGGCTAGCGCTCGCTGCGAAGCACCTAGGGAGCCAAATTTTTTTTAAAAGATAGCTTAGGACGACGCGCAGCGTGCTCGGGGGGTGAAAAAATTTCGACGGTGGAAGAATTTTGCGAAAATTCAAAAATTCGAATTTTTGCTAAGTAAAAAAAAAACAATAGCCCAGAACTATCGCAAAAGTGGGCCGAATTTGGTGATTTTTGGATATGTTGTAGGCCTTTGGGTCCTCTAGGCGGCATCGCCGGAACGGGCTCCCTAGGTGGTCCGACGCGGGAGTACGGTAGAAAATTCAAAATTTTAGATTTTTTTCCGACATTTAAAAAATCATAACTCGATTTTGCGACGATGGATCCTCGCCAATTTAATTTCTGACCTGGACACTTCTATTACCTTTTATTCGAGACCAAAACCACCGAGATCGGTCTTGCCGTTCGGGAGATCTGCGGTGGCAAAAGTCCCGGGTCCCGAGCGGAAAATTGGGATTTTCGACTTTGAATGGATTTTTGGGCCGGAAAGCGTGCTGTTAGCGGCAAATTGACCGTTGCAACGTGTTCTGCGTTAAAAGTTGATCTAGACGAAGTGTCTTGACCATTTTGAGGTACCGCACCCCGGCCGCGCCGAATTTTTGAATCCCGGGGTCAAATTTTCGAAATTGTGTTTTCACTTGTTTCGGGTGTTGCCGACGACGCTGAACACGAATCCGGTGTTTGTTTTGCGATTTTGGACGACTTTACCCTGCTTTCGGCACCCGGCCGGCCAAAAATTGGGTCCCAGGGTCGAATTTTCAAAATCGGGTTGACAGTTGTGTGACTTGTGTCTGGGCTTTCTGACGCCGCAGAACGCGAATCCGTCATTTGTTTGGAGATTTGCGGTGTATTTAGCATGATTTTGGCCGAAAACTCACGCTCTGTTAAATTTCGCGAAATTCCGAAAATACCGTCAGTAATTTGCTGCGCCTACAGTACGCCATCCATATAAGACGCGCTGAGAAAGGCGTCTACGCAACGCGCAGTCGAACTGAGTTATAGGAGTATCGTACTGTAGCACTACGGAAACCGACGCCGTCCACCCCAGCGGGGGAGCCCCGGCTGCGCAGCGTAGATAAGCCGCGCCTGCACACTTGGGGCGCCGCTGGCATTCTACATTGGAGTGGCGAGTGGCTATAGACAGTCAGCGGTCAGTCTCAGTACAGCCTGTGCTCATCGTAGTCAGTACAGCCTGCTCCAACGCGTCACTTGCACCACATCGGCCTCTAAGGGTGTATGGCATCTGCTTAGGCCCGCCCCGGGCCATAGACCCTAGTTCTACACTGAAAAAATTGTGAACAAACGAATTTAACGGGATGCAACACTTGCTGGTTTCTGTGCCCCCGTCTGCTAAAACAACACGCGGAGTGCCTATCTGACACTCAAGGAGTGTCACGTATCACTTGTTAAGCACATTTTTGGCCATTCTAAATTGACTTTTCCAGGTGCCGGGACCCCCCCCCCCCCCTCTCGAAAATTTTCCTTAACTAGAACCCCCTCCCCCCTGGCCTCCGGGTGGCCTGCACCTAATGTATGTAGGTCAGTGTGGAGGAAACGTGTGCCGGCGCTTTCAGGGGCGGGGCCTCGGGTCCTTCGTGGGGCTTCGCGGGTGGCGCGCAGGGCGGTTCGCAGCGACAGCGCATGCCGCACCACCGGCAGCATCAGCATCAACAGCAGCCGCCGCCGCCCTACTACTACAGATCCAGAGTGGACATAAGGGAAGATGCGTCGGCGATGAAGAGAGGAGGCGACGAGGACGACAGCGGCGGCCTCGGCGGCTACCCCAGACTGCTGGTGTCCAAGGAGGGTGTGGTCTCGGTGCTGCTGAGCAAGCGCGAGGACGTCGTCGTCGAGTATCACGCCCACACGCGCGCCATTCGCCTGGTCGTCAGTGGGAGATTCGCGGTGGGTACCAGACGATTAGCAGCTGCTTGCTTTGTCGTGGTTACTTCACTGATAAGGTGCTGTAACTTCCTTATTGGCTGCCTTCAGGCGTCGACTGACGGCAGTGGCGAGTGCGCGGCCATTCTCCACACCAAGGCGCAGATGTGGCAGCAGCGCAGTCGAGTCATCGCCAACTTCGGTGCGCTTCGGTTCTCTTGCGTCCCAGTGATAATGAATTGCTCCCAACCTTGGGTCGTATTGTCTAGCGAACCTCTGAATTCCTTCAGAGCAGGGCAAGAGCTGCGTGTTCGGCAAGGAGTCGGCCGTCATCACCATGGACGGGATGGAGCACGCCATTCTGGTGGGTGACTGACTCAAGTACTTATTTGTATCTGACGCCTGTGCCAATCGCCGTGTGTTTAGGTGAGCAACTCGAACGCCGGTGAGTCGGTGCGCGGCGCCTCCTCCATCCCCAGGGAGTACGTGGAGTACCCGGACTTCTCGGCCGTCGCCGACATCACCGAGGAGACCTTCAGGGGCACCGGCGCCCTGGGATGCGCCGACAACGAAGGTGCTTCTCTCGAAAGTATCAGATTCCTGTTCTGCGTTTGTGCACTCTGCGCCTACTAGTACATACATAAGTAGACTCTCTTCCACTCCAGCTCCGGGAGAGAAGCAGCTACAGAGTGGGCCTTCGCGGGGAGACTGGACGGAGCAGCAGCACCAAAACGCCGACGACGACGACTGGCTTCTGAGGAAGGCGCGCCAGGTGGCGGCCACAGCCAAGTTCGAGGCTGAGCCCAGCGACAGCGGCAAAGTTGTCGTCGAAGTGCGCGCCGTGCTTCTTTCTGTTCTTGTGACACAGACGCCTGAAGCGCAATGGCAGTGGCAGTCAATGTATTTGACAGTTGGCGGACGTGCGCATTCGACGCGAGAAGGACGGCCGCGTGCACGTGGGCTGCAAGCCGACGTTCTTCCGCTATGTGCCCGCCAGAGCCTCCGTCCATCTGAAGACGGTCGCCGTGGACATGGCTGTAGAGGTGATTGGGCGCATTTGGCTTGTCCTCACACACTGCTGAGCGATAGCATTACATGGTCGGTCGTCGTTGCAACGGTGATGCCAGTCCGAAGCATTTCGAATGAGCGCCGTCTTGTTGGCGCAGAGTGAGGCGCATCCCAACGCATCCGCGTTCGACCGTTGACTGTCTTCCGCTTCTCAGAGAACTGCAGTAGGAAGTTGCACTGGGGCCAAACTGAAGTTATTAGGGATAGACTGAAGTTCGTCATGTCGCCGCCCACTGTATCTTATACTACAGTACTCCTTTCTGTCAGGGCGTGGATCGGCAGGCCTACGTGAAGCAGGGGGCCAAGCAGTGTCACGTCAGCACCCAGGGAATGGTGGTGACCAACGGCATGGAGATGGCCACCCTCGACAGACTGGGAAAGGTCACCGCCTTCACTTAGAGTTGGGAGAAGAAGCGGAAGATTGTGATGCTGTTGGAGAGAAGCCCCAGCCACCTGACAGTGCATGTTGAGAGAGTTGGCCAGTGCGCAATTGTTCTCTGTTCGCTTCGCTTACCGGTTGCTTGCTTCTTTACCACATTCGGTTGCTCTTCCGCTATTTCGCTCCCGCGCGCAGTCCATGTTAGCGTCGCGTCTCGTCGGCAAATTGCATGATTTCCGTTGAAGGAACCGACTCGAGTCACTGTAACATCTTGCAACGGTGTGCGTTTCGTGTGGTAGCGGTCAAAACCAATCCCATGCCGGCGAAGCCAGCACGCCATATGCCACCGCTCAGCACTTGAGGAATGTAGCGCACATGGGCCAAACTACGCTTGAAGGTGATCAAACTAGTGCTGCAGACCACCGGACCGATTAGTAGCGGCCACGAGGACGAGGGGTACTGTCGGTAAACATACGTTCCTAATGGAGGCACCACGTGAGTCAATTCCTTACGCGACAAATTTATTCGGTTCGTCTCGAACTACCTACAGCCGCCGCGGAGGAAGTTAAGCACACAGTAGCTCTGACACGGTAACACGACAGAGTTGCATTCCCAATCGAATAGTTCTCCCTTCGCACGTATAGGTACATACAAATCATTCACCTCAGCAGTCGGCTCGATGTACACACATGTACAGTCACCTCAGCTCGATTATTGTCACTTAGTCATGGTAGCACGCGCCCATGGACGTTCCTGCAATGGCGATTCATGTTGCTCTTGTCGCCGAATGACCAGCTGCACTTGGGACAGCGAAAGGCCTTCTCGCCCGTGTGCCGGCGCTGGTGGGTGCGAAGATTGGAGCGCTTGTGGAAGCGTCTCTGGCACTGGCCGCAGACATGCCTCGCCGTAGATACGCCGTGCACCGATGTGACGTGCAGACGCAACTTCTCATGCGAGCTCAAGAGACGGCCGCAGCCATCCGTATCGCACTGGCAACTTCTAGCGCCGCCTGGCTGCTTGAAAAGATCGTGCTGATGGCTGTCGACGTCGTCGCTTCCAGCTGCATCTGCAGTGGAAAACGAACTAATTGGAAACGACGACGAAGCGAATCGTAGTTACTGTAGGTGCTCCTGCATGGATGTCAAAGCTTACTGCATCCTAGTAAGGAACGCATATCCTGTTGCAAGTGCTTCAACACATATGTACATTTCATGTAAAATGCCTAAAGGCAGAAAGGAGAACATGTTCCAAGTAGGAAGCATGTAAAAGTAAGAGTATTAAACGATATTCCTCTGGTGTAGCAAATGCGGCGCTTTGCGCCGCCCACCCATTTGTTAAAGAAAGAATAGTACCAGTATTGATTGAAAGAAAGCATTTTCGACTAAAATCATCCTCACAAACTGCGCAAAGGTCACAACGACACGCTAGGGTGTGCCGAATATGTTACCGCGTGTCGTTGTGACCTTTGCGCAGTTTGTGTGGATGATTTTAGTCGAAAATGCTTTCTTTCAATCAATACTGGTACTATTCTTTCTTTAACAAATGGGTGGGCGGCGCAAAGCGCCGCATTTGCTACACCAGAGGAATATCGTTTAATACTCTTACTTTTACATGCTTCCTACTTGGAACATATTCTCCTTTCTGCCTTTAGGCATTTTACATGAAATACTCTTACTTTTTTATTGGCGGCGCCAATCAACATACGCTACCGATGTAGGCTACATTGAGACAAGATGGTAGAGGCTCTCTGTCTAGATTGACCCATTTGGGTAACGTACGGGACGAGCAGGACAATTTTGGAACACGTATACAGGGGCTCCTGAGCGAAAGGGGCACTTTGAGGCACGCACAAAGCGAGTAGGACAATTATGGGACACGTATGCAGGGCCTCCTGAACGAGCGGGAGACTTTGAGGCACGCACAAAATGAGTAGGACAATTTTGGGACACGTTTGCAGGGCCTCCTGAACGAGCGGGGGCACTTTGAGGCACGTACAAAATGAGTAGGACAATTTTGGGACACGTTTGCAGGGCCTCCTGAACGAGCGGGGGCACTTTGAGGCACGTACAAAATGAGTAGGACAATTTTGGGACACGTTTGCAGGGCCTCCTGAACGAGCGGGGGCACTTTGAGGCACGTACAAAATGAGTAGGACAATTTTGGGACATGTTTGCAGGGCCTCCTGTACGAGCGGGGGCACTTTGAGGCACGTACAAAATGAGTAGGACAATTTTGGAACACGTTTGCAGGGCCTCCTGTACGAGCGGGGGCACTTTGAGGCACGTACAAAATGAGTAGGACAATTTTGGGACACGTTTGCAGGGCCTCCTGAATGAGCGGGGGCACTTTGAGGCACGTACAAAATGAGTAGGACAATTTTGGGACACGTTTGCAGGGGCTCCTGAACTGGGGGGGGGGGGGGGACGCTTAGATGCTGCACTGTACGCGCACAACAGTGGGTGGGGCAACAATAGAAGGCGGACTCGACGAGATGCTGATCATGGTGGACGTTAGAGCGTGATCTGGAGAAGAAGGAGAAGAAGGAGAAGACGGAGAAGAATTCACCCCCCGCCGTTGGGACAAGAAACGCGCCGCGATCCTTTTTGCGCCTGTAACTTTCGCTACACTTAACCGATTTTAACCAAATTTGGAATTTAATCTATTTATGATAAAGTCCTTTAGTGTGCCAAATTTCAACCAATTCCGTCTAGCACAGCCCGAGAAATGTATATCGTGACGATGGGAAAAGGCGCGCGCGGCCTGGATGGAACATATTATGGTCTGGCGCTGCCGCGCCAGCCATGATATCTGTGCCAGTTACAAAATTTCTCACTTGTCCAATAATTTGAAAAGGCTTTGGCCAACTTATGTGTGTAACGTAACCTGTCGTTTTCTGCAGGACTGGATTCTGAGTGTCGTCACTGCCTGTGCAGCTCGTGTCCGGTTTTGGTGAAGTTTCACTCTTCACCTTCTCCATCAGACTTCGCCTGGCGCTCGGACCGTCAGTAGCAGAGCGCCCTCTCAACTGTCGAGTAGACACGTCGCCTGGCCGTCCCAAGATGTGCAGCGCCGCCTCTTGAGTATCGGATGCTTCAGGAGAGAGGGAGAGCGCCCTATTGTCTTCTTGGTGTTTGTGGTCGGTCCACTTCACTGGGGAAATGGTCATGTCCAGTTGAGTCCAGCCACTGTCACTTGCGTCCTCCTCAAGCTTGACATCGGCGTCACTGTGCCACTAGGGACGGTTTGCGCCGTTTATAGTCGCTGCGCTCGCGTCACATGAAGCGGAGCCGTCACCATTGTGGACTTCCTCGTTAGCCATGGGCTGTGACTGCGAAACATTATATGGACGGATAAGTTCCACTGCAATTAGAGGACTTGTGGCTCTGTCGACCACTTCCAGACGTGGTTGTCGCCCGCTGACTATAGCCTGCAAAGAACCACAGTGCAGTTGAAGTGTTTCGTTGTCAAGAGTTCAAGAGACGAGCGCATGGACCTTCATCTGAGCAAACTCCTCTTCGAGTGCTCTTCGCCAAGCCTCCGACGCCTCCTTCTCCTTGCGAAGCTGTTGGTAAGCGTCGTACTGGAACAAAAGCGCATTTCAACGACGATGGATTGACCACCCACGCCAGTATCGAGCCAACAAAACGAAGGCAGGCAATTATCCAATTCTTACAAGTTGCTGGCTCTGTAGTCCGTCTTGCAACGCCGCCTCCATTTCAGAATTATTTCTTGGTTGACATCACCCCTCTTGTTTCCAGTGGTGATGCCTTCGATGCTTCGAGCTCTCCAGCAACTGCACGACTGAAGGGTAACGTTGTACTCGGTATGCACGTAGAGAACGCTGCCAAACTGAGGTAGGCGCAGCCAGCAACTGTGAGCAACCTCTCAGTACCCTTGTGAAACTTACCTGGCTCTGTGGATGGCATTGGAACTAGTCTTATCGCAAATTGGGATAAATGCTATCATTCGCGTATCAGATTATGTAGGTGCAGCAGGGGCAGACCTCACCATGGGCCTTGTTATCCGTTATTAGTGTTTGGCATTTGAGATCTGGATTTGATGGCAAGGTGCAAGTAGTCTATTTGCTTCCGACGGGAACGGTATAAAGTCGATTGAGGGGCCAGATGAACACAAACCCAAACATCACACGTCTCAGTGAGAACCCGTTATCGAAGCTGAACGAGGCCTGTCGCCCGTTCGACGTCCTACACACCACACAGAACAGCAAGAGGGAAAGGCCAACGCATTATGTATGTATCCTACTTAGCAGACCGAACCAGTGAAGCGCTTCTTTCTCATCTGTTTCAGCAGACCAATTTCGTCGGATCAATTAGTCACCGTAGGGACAAGGGATTCTGGATTCGCTGCTTGTGGACGTCCCTACAGTGTCTGATCATGTTGCTCTTAGCGGCAAAAGCCTTGCCACACTTGGAGCAGCGGAAGGGTTTCTCGCCCGTGTGAGTGCGTTGATGGATGACTACGTGGGAGCGAAATGGGAATCGTTTCTTGCACTGGCTGCAGACGTGACCGCCCTTCTTGGCCCTGTTGCGGTTGGGAGCGACGTGGCGGCGCGAGGCGCGAGGCGAACGCTTGGGAGACTGATGACGACTGTTCTCGGCGCCCTGGCGCTGCACAGGAAGGCAGCTGCTGTTGACTGCGGCGTCGTCTGCAGAGGTACTCCGTCTTCCCTGCAGGTGGAAAGACCTGGCTGTTTTCGCTTGTTGTGTCGGCCCTTGCAAGCTTGCCTCTGTCGGAAAGGTGGACGCCCGAGATTCGCCGCATTTTTGTCGGCTCACCCTCTCGACAGGGAGTGCGCTCATCTCGTCCAATTGGATCGGATAATTGATGCACACGTCTTCTTCAAGTTTGACGTCCACAAGCCTGTGACAGCTTCCGTCGCTTGCTTCCGCTGCGTTCGCAATGAGCGAGGGGGCGTTCTCCGCGCTGTCGGCTGACTGCGACTGCGGCCAGCCGTCATAACAATGGGCACTTGTAGCTCTATCGACGACGACCTTCACTCCACTGGTGCTGACGGCCTGTGCAGAACAGAATCAGTGTATTGGAATACGTCAAAGCGCCAAGCGATGAGCGCGGACCTTCAGCCGGGCGTTCTCCTCTTCCAGTGCCGCTAAACGCGCTTCCGACACCTCCTTCTCCTTTAGAACTTGCTTGTAGGCCTCGTACTAGAATAGTAAAGGTTGAATTCTCAAACGCACCGACCGGCTAGTTTACACACACGGCGTCGGCAATCGACACAAACAAGCTGCACATACATATGTACAATCGTCTCTTCAGTAGTGACTCACAAGTTGCTGAACACTTTTCAGTCCGTCCAGAAACACGGCTTCCATACTTCGGTTCACCTTTCGTTAGTCTTACTATTTATTCTCAGAGGTACATTCAATTCAGCCAATCAACATGACATCCTTCGATTAGTGAAGCTAGGTGGCTGGGAGGAGAGGGGGGGGGGGGGGGGGGGTTTCGCATCACTCCTTATCGCAAATGGCCCTGGCTTGGTTTCAGTCGCAGATAAGGTCAGCGGCAAGCTCACTCGATTATTGGGTCTGAATGTGCGTGTGCGTTCGTTCGCCTGCCTTTGGTAGATTCGTTAATCCGCAAATCGAACATAATCCGCGCAAGACGAAGACACGACGCTAGAGCAAGCAGCATACTGTATGTACCTTACCAAAATCCGATCTATTGCACCAAAGGCAACGAATCTGGCTGCATAGACGCACTGTTACGCTTTCACTGGCATCACGCTCGCAACCAACATCCTTCTGGAACCCTACCTACTAACTTTACTTTCGAAGATTCGTCTATGGGCGCGACTGCAAATGTTGAAATCAGCAATACGGAGAGCGAACGAACAGATCGACCACCGGCGACGCAGAGCGAGGAACGAAGGAATGACGCCGTTGCACTTACGAGGAGCAACGCTTCCGATTCTCGCGAAGTAGCACATGTTTCGGTTCCACCTACTCTCCACCTTCCTCTTCTTCTTGGTTCTGCAGGTGCTGCGGGTCGAGTAGCCAGGGCTTCCAGAAGAGACTGCGCTGTTCCTCCCTCTCCTCCTCTGACTCGAGCAGCTGCACGCCTTGCCCACTGATCAGACTGCCCGGACGGAAGTCGAAGTTGGCAGGACCTGTAGTTGATAGGATTGACTGCAATGGTTCAAGGTACTCTATTGCAGTCGTCGTCAATTGTTGGTACATATGCATCGTACCTGGGTGTGCCTTTGACACAAGCAGGCCGTCAGCGTAATGGGCGATTTTCAGGTGATTGGGCGTCGCGATCGCTTGCGCCACGAAGGTGTTGCCTGTGCGCAAGGAGGTCAGCTTGACCTTCTCGACGTCGAGAGAGCACAGTCTATCGCAGAAGTGGACGAGGTCGCTGTAGCCCACCGCGACTTCGCCTCTTGGAAGACTGCCCGTCGACAGCACCAGACTGCCCACGTGGACCTTCTCGAGTAGAGGAGCGTCCAGGGCGATGGAGCGCAGCAGGGAGCCGCCACTCTTCTCCACGTAGCTGCCCAAATGGAGGTGGGTCAGACTGCCGAATCGACTAGCGGAATCACTGTTCAGCAGCGACGCGGGAGGCTGGTCGACGGTTAGATCAAGGATCGCCAGACGCTTGACGAGGGGCAAGTCGCGCAGCAAGTGTCTATTCCTGGACAAGAACCGGATGAAGCCCCACATTGGGCCGTGTTTTGGATGACTGTCCTCATTGTCCTCCAGCACCTCGTGCAGGCAGTATTGCTCGAGCAAAGGAAAAGCTTCCGCAGGGAAACAGAGGCAGCCAATAGCTTCGCCGCATCCGCGCGAGCAGAAGCTGCGCAGACTGCTAACGCCTCGGAGCTCATCGAGCACCTTGTAGAAGCTGGCGTCTATCCTCGCTCCGTCTTCGTCTTTCAAAGGGGCGCCAAATTGGTACATCCACTCCTCGAATATGGGACAGTGGACTTGCAAGCGCTCGAGGATGGCATGTCTACTGACGGCCGCCGCCACCTTCGGGAGAAGGGCCTGCAGTAGGTCCTTGAAAGTGTCCCAGACGAAGTCCATGTTCAGCGACAGACTAGTGATGGTCGGGCAGCACTCGTCGAGGAAGAGCTTGGCGGCCTTCCGGTGGCCATTCACGCTGGTGACTTCCAGTCGACTCTCCACTCCTTTGTCAGTGGTCAACGAGAGGCGATACTTGATATCGTCGGGGCCTCCCTCCAGCGTCGCTTCCACCACTCTGACCACGCGGCCGCCACCGCAGAGGTCGTCCCAGCGCCGGCAGACGCGCCGCAGGGAGTTGACGTCGCTTAGGCCCACGTAGGAGAAGAGGACCAAGAGGGCGTCGTCCGACAGCTTCTCATTGACCAGACACTTTGGCGAGACGGTCGACTGAAACAATTGACCACTCAGTCAGTGAAAATTGGACGTGCAACTTCCTTCTACTTCAATGACCAAGACCTTGTCAGTTTCAGCGACGCAGCCAAGTTTCTCTACCCCTTCAACGATCGTTTCCACGGCTGATGAAGTCAACTCGACGGACTGAACGTAAGGTTCGCCTTGACATCACTATCACATACTCCACAAGTCCCGACTTTGTAGAAACCACCAACTGATGTATCGAGTCCTTGAGGAGGAGTGGAGATAGGGTCGCCCATAGTTGCTGTTGCTTCAGGATTCAATTGAAGAGAGCTAACTCTGAGAGAAGAAAGCACAAGCCTGTCACACTGACAAAAGGCGCTGGCGTCACTACTACGAACTAGTGAAAATGCCAGCAGACGAACGTGCGTCAGGGGTTTCAAAGTATTTTGTTACCGTATCCAAATATTTGAACTGTGATACTGTGTCCCACAGAACCAAAGTTGTTACTGAAAGTCGCCGTAGGTTGTGCAATCACTTTCGAAATCATTGCCCGAAACCCAGATAAGCTGTGCGATTCCATGAATGTACCCGTTTGTTCGCCTGTCTTTGACCGATTCGGCGATTCTCAAATCGAACATAATCATCGCAAGAAATTACACTAGTGCCGCCAGTAGCGTACCCAAACACAATCTACTGTCAAATACAACCAAAAGGCAACGGATTTGGACTGCATGCGCGCACTGTTACACTTTCGCTAGCATGACGTTCGCACCCAACTACCCTTCTCTAATTCGACTAGCTACGGAGCTATACCAACATATGGGCAAACTGAAAAGTTGAAATCAGCAAATACTGAGGGCAAACCGACAAATCGACCACGGCGATAACAGAGCGAAGAACGAAGAGCATTGTTGTACGTACATACTTATGAGGACCAACGCGCTTCCGATTCTCACGAAATAGAACACGTTGCGGTTCCGTCTCCTCCTCCTCCTTCTTCATCTTGGATCTGGAAGTGTTGTGGGTCAAGCAGCCATGGCTTCCAGAAGAGACGTCGTTCCTTCTCCCTCTCCTCCTCCGACTCGAGCAGCTGCACGCCTTGCCCACTGACCAGACTGCTCGGACGGAAGTCGAAGTCGGCCGGACCTGTGACTGACAAGTCATTGTCATTTACTCAAAACACTCTACCGAGCCGAAAATCGTTCGATACGACTGATGACTTCGTCGACAATCTTTGGCAAGCATAATACCTGGGTGTTCCTCAGACGCAAGCAGGCCATCGGCGTAGTGGGCGACCTTCAGTAGACCGGTCGTGACCGTTGTCGCCTGAGTCACGAAAGTAGTGTTAGGTGGCTCTGGCTGTGATTACTTTTTCTCCAATGCTAAAAATTCAAATTTCAAAAATTCAAAAATTTCAAAAAATTCAAAAGTTCAAAAATTTCAAAATTTCAAAAATTCAAAATTTCAAAAAATTCAAAAAATCAAAATTTCAAAATTTCAAAAAATTCAAAATTTAGAAAATTTCAAAATTTAAAAAATTTCAAAATTCAAAAAAAAAAAATTCAAAATTTCAAATTTTCAAAAAATTCAAATTTTCAGAATTTCGAAAATTCAAAAAAATTTAAAATTTCAAAATTCAAAACTTCAATTTTTCATATTTTCAACTATGTTTTGTGTTTCATGTTCTCTTAATTATAAAAATTTCATTTTCTTCATACCTTACACATTGTTGGCACCCTTGTTTGTCTCCAGGTGCTGATATGTCAATGACGTTTCATTCGCATGTTGTACTGAGTTAACATTCCATAAGTTAACACCACATGTTCTAAGTGCTGCAATTGTTCAAAAGGCATAGGGGATATGAAAGCCAAGCAACAATCTCTTCGAGGCACTACACAGAGAAAGCCAAGCGTTGGCTATTGGCACTGACGCATCGTGAGTATTACATGCGTTGCTCTCAGCAGCTATGTACAGCACCTTTATCTTGCGACGCCACAAATTCGCTTCCAACAACCATTCGAATGGAGAGCCTAGTATTCCATAGAATCACTGTCTGAATCTTCCATTGCTTCATCGACAGCATCAGCATTGTTCTTGATGAAGGTGTGTAGCTGGTATCGGCGCTCTTGCCATGCAGCTTCTTCTGCTTCATCTTCATCCTCAATCTGTTCATTCTTCTTGTCAATGGTCTTCTGGAGAGACTTGTAGAAATTGGTGGAACTCAAGTTGCCAGCATCGATGATGATGTTGTTCACCTGCAAACAAGAATTGTTTACAACACCTGTCAAAAAGGTCGAACATGTTGTGTTTCAGCTCACTGTAATGCGAAAGTCATCGATGACTTCCGAGTAGTTGTCCAGGATATCTTGGGCACTCTTTATGGACTCATTGTGTTCGATGGCTTTCTTCACAACAGTGATGATAGTTTCCTTGTCATCTCCATCTTCTTCCTCAGTATCTTCCTCGTCATCATCTAGATCATCATCAGTGTCATCATCCTCAACATCCTCCACATCTTGATCACCATCATTCGACTCTAGTTCATCGTCAGAATGGTATCTCTCTTTGTGGCGTTGGAGACTTTGATTCGAAGCAAACCCCTGGTTACAAATGTCACAGTAAGTCATTGTAAAAGTCGCTAACATGCCAGAACCAGAATGATGCTGTAGAGTGTTTTTCATCCCACTATAAGCATGCTACTAATCCAGTCGACTGACTAATCTGGTCGACTGTCAAACACTTAGCTCATGTTGCGCTATTGTTGGAAATGTTCAGCTCATGTTGCACAACTGTTGCAAACGTTTAGCTCGTGTTGCACTACTGTTGCAAATGTTTAGCTCATGTTGCACAACTGTTGCAAATGTTTAGCTCATGTTGCACAACTGTTGCAAATGTTTAGTTCGCGTTGCACAGCTGTTGCAAACGTTTAGCTCGTGTTGCACAACTGTTGCATTTGTTTAGCTTATGTTGCGCTATTGTTGGAAATGTTTAGCTTGTGTTGCACAACTGTTGCAAACGTTTAGCTCATGTTGCACTACTGTTGCAAATGTTTAGCTCGTGTTGCACAACTGTTGCAAATGTTTAGCTCATGTTGCACAACTGTTGCAAATGTTTAGCTCGTGTTGCATGACTGTTGGAAATGTTTAGCTTATGTTGTGCTATTGTTGGAAATGTTTAGCTTGTGTTGCACAACTGTTGCAAACGTTTAGCTCATGTTGCACTACTGTTGCAAATGTTTAGCTCATGTTGCACAACTGTTGCAAATGTTTAGCTCATGTTGCACAACTGTTGCAAATGTTTAGCTCGTGTTGCATGACTGTTGGAAATGTTTAGCTTATGTTGTGCTATTGTTGGAAACGTTTAGCTTGTGTTGCACAACTGTTGCAAACATTTAGCTTGTGTTGCACAACTGTTGCAAATGTTTGGCTTGTGTTGCACAACTGTTGCAAATGTTTAGCTCATGTTGCACAACTGTTGCAAATGTTTAGCTCATGTTGCACAACTTTTGCAAATGTTTAGCTCATGTTGCGCTATTGTTGGAAATGTTCAGCTCATGTTGCACAACTGTTGCAAACGTTTAGCTCGTGTTGCACTACTGTTGCAAATGTTTAGCTCATGTTGCACAACTGTTGCAAATGTTTAGCTCATGTTGCACAACTGTTGCAAATGTTTAGTTCGCGTTGCATGACTGTTGCAAACGTTTAGCTTATGTTGTGCTATTGTTGGAAATGTTCAGCTCATGTTGCAGAGCTGTTGCAAACGTTTAGCTCGTGCACGAGCTAAACGTTTGCAACAGCTCTGCAACATGAGCTGAACATTTCCAACAATAGCACAACATAAGCTAAACGTTTGCAACAGTCATGCAACGCGAACTAAACATTTGCAACAGTTGTGCAACATGAGCTAAACATTTGCAACAGTTGTGCAACATGAGCTAAACATTTGCAACAGTAGTGCAACACGAGCTAAACGTTTGCAACAGTTGTGCAACATGAGCTGAACATTTCCAACAATAGCGCAACATGAGCTAAACATTTGCAAAAGTTGTGCAACATGAGCTAAACATTTGCAACAGTTGTGCAACATGAGCTAAACATTTGCAACAGTTGTGCAACACAAGCCAAACATTTGCAACAGTTGTGCAACACAAGCTAAATGTTTGCAACAGTTGTGCAACACAAGCTAAACGTTTCCAACAATAGCACAACATAAGCTAAACATTTCCAACAGTCATGCAACACGAGCTAAACATTTGCAACAGTTGTGCAACATGAGCTAAACATTTGCAACAGTTGTGCAACATGAGCTAAACATTTGCAACAGTAGTGCAACACGAGCTAAACGTTTGCAACAGTTGTGCAACATGAGCTGAACATTTCCAACAATAGCGCAACATGAGCTAAGTGTTTGACAGTCGACCAGATTAGTCAGTCGACTGGATTAGTAGCATGCTTATAGTGGGATGAAAAACACTCTACAGCATCATTCTGGTTCTGGCATGTTAGCGACTTTTACAATGACTTACTGTGACATTTGTAACCAGGGGTTTGCTTCGAATCAAAGTCTCCAACGCCACAAAGAGAGATACCATTCTGACGATGAACTAGAGTCGAATGATGGTGATCAAGATGTGGAGGATGTTGAGGATGATGACACTGATGATGATCTAGATGATGACGAGGAAGATACTGAGGAAGAAGATGGAGATGACAAGGAAACTATCATCACTGTTGTGAAGAAAGCCATCGAACACAATGAGTCCATAAAGAGTGCCCAAGATATCCTGGACAACTACTCGGAAGTCATCGATGACTTTCGCATTACAGTGAGCTGAAACACAACATGTTCGACCTTTTTGACAGGTGTTGTAAACAATTCTTGTTTGCAGGTGAACAACATCATCATCGATGCTGGCAACTTGAGTTCCACCAATTTCTACAAGTCTCTCCAGAAGACCATTGACAAGAAGAATGAACAGATTGAGGATGAAGATGAAGCAGAAGAAGCTGCATGGCAAGAGCGCCGATACCAGCTACACACCTTCATCAAGAACAATGCTGATGCTGTCGATGAAGCAATGGAAGATTCAGACAGTGATTCTATGGAATACTAGGCTCTCCATTCGAATGGTTGTTGGAAGCGAATTTGTGGCGTCGCAAGATAAAGGTGCTGTACATAGCTGCTGAGAGCAACGCATGTAATACTCACGATGCGTCAGTGCCAATAGCCAACGCTTGGCTTTCTCTGTGTAGTGCCTCGAAGAGATTGTTGCTTGGCTTTCATATCCCCTATGCCTTTTGAACAATTGCAGCACTTAGAACATGTGGTGTTAACTTATGGAATGTTAACTCAGTACAACATGCGAATGAAACGTCATTGACATATCAGCACCTGGAGACAAACAAGGGTGCCAACAATGTGTAAGGTATGAAGAAAATGAAATTTTTATAATTAAGAGAACATGAAACACAAAACATAGTTGAAAATATGAAAAATTGAAGTTTTGAATTTTGAAATTTTAAATTTTTTTGAATTTTCGAAATTCTGAAAATTTGAATTTTTTGAAAATTTGAAATTTTGAATTTTTTTTTTTTGAATTTTGAAATTTTTTAAATTTTGAAATTTTCTAAATTTTGAATTTTTTGAAATTTTGAAATTTTGATTTTTTGAATTTTTTGAAATTTTGAATTTTTGAAATTTTGAAATTTTTGAACTTTTGAATTTTTTGAAATTTTTGAATTTTTGAAATTTGAATTTTTAGCATTGGAGAAAAAGTAATCACAGCCAGAGCCACCTAACACTACTCACGAAGGTGTGGACGGCGCGCTGGGAGGTCAGCTTGACCTTCTCGACGTCGAGAGAGCGCAGTCTGTCGCAGAAGTGGACGAGGTCGCTGTAGCCCACCACCACCTCGCCTCGCGGGATGTTCAACGTCGCCAGCTCCAATACGCCCACGTGGAGCCTCTCGAGCAGGGGCGCGTCCAGGCCCATAGAACGCAGCAGGGAGCCACCGCTCCTCTCCACGCAGCTGTCCAGATGCAGGTGGGTCAACTGGTCGAATCGACGAGGGGAGTCACTGTTCGGCAGCGACTCCATACTCGGAGGTCGAAGGACGCGTAGACAACGGATCGCCAGACGCTTGACGGAGGGCAAGTCGGCCATCTTATGTGGAAACACCCACAAAGTACAGGCCGAGAGGTCGCCCGGCAAGATAGGCCCGAAGCAACCGTCCAGTAGTTCCTCGTGAAGACAGTACTCCTCCAGTGAATCGCAACCTTTAGAAGCGAAGCAGAAGCAGCCAAGAGAAGTAGGGCGGCTGCAGCCTCGGGAGCAGAAGCTGCGCAGGCTGCGCACGCTTCGGAGTTCGTCGAGCAAAGTGGAGTACTCGACGTCAATCTTCGTTCCGTCTTCGCCCTCCAAAGTGATGGGATATTCATATTCGTCCATCCTTTTCTCGTCTTTGGGACAGCGGACTCGCAGGCGCTCGAGCACGCCATGTCTGCTGACGGCCGCAGCCGTCTTCGGGAGAAGTTCCTGCAGCAGGGCCTTGGGAGTGTACCAGACGGAGTGCACGTCGAGCGACAGACGAGTGATGGTCGAGCAGCACTCGTCGAGGAAGAGACTGGCGGCCTTTCGATGGTCATCCATCGAGCGGACTTCCAGCTGACTCTCCACTCCCTTGTCGGTGGTCAACGTCAGGTGGTACTTGACAAAGATGTTCTCGGGGCCTCCCACGAGCTTCGCCTCCACAACTCTGACGACGCGCCTGTCACTGCAGAGGTCGTCCCAGCGCCGGCAGACGCGCCGCAGGGATTTGACGTCACTCAGGCCCACGTATGAGAAGAGGACCAAGAGGGCGTCCTCCGACAGCTTCTCATTGATGAGACACTTGGCCGAGACGGTCGACTGAAACATGACAACAACAAGGCTCTAAGTGACGATTCAACAGGAAACGTCCATTTCAATGACCAGGACTGCGTCAGTTTCAGCGCCGAAGCCAGGTTCAACGATCGTTTCCACGGGTGCCGCCGACTCGACGAACTGAATAGAGAGCTCGCTCAGAACATACTCCACAAATCGCAACATTGTACTAGAATCGACCAACCGATGAATCGAGTTCTTGAGGAGGAGTGGAAACAGGGTCGCTCATAGTTGTTTGCTTCAGGATACAGTTGAAGAGTCAACTTTGAGAGAAGAAAGCACAAGCTTGCGAAGTTCACAACAGAAGCAAACAGCGGCGTCACTCACACAACCTAGCGAAAAGGGCTGGAGCGGAATGAGTGCAAACGGTTTCAAAGTATTTTGTTACCGTATTCGAATATTTTGAACTGTGATACTATATTATATCCCTCAAAAATCAAATTTGTCGAAAGTTACCATGTACGGTTGTTCGAATAGATTGCGTTTGAAAGCATGCGTGCTTGGGTTTTCAGATATTGTTGACCCCATAAAGTTACCGATGTACTGCCACTGCTGTCTGCCACTGCGACAGCAGTGGAAGAAGAGTTTCATGCTGGTACGACGGCAACAGACGTTATGTCGCTGACAATCAAACGAGCACCGCGATTTGCTTAATTGACGACAGAAAGGACACTACAGTGAGGGAAACAGTGGGTGTTGAATTGTGTTCGCTGCTTACGTACATTATTTTACAAAGCTAAATAGGTTATCAATCACAGTGCAAAGCACAGAGTAACACACGCGACAGAAACCGAAATCGGGTAGAGCCTAGTGTTGTTCGCAATAGTTTGTTGTGGCAAGCGTTTTAGCCGTCGCGTCACAGGCCGCCGCTACGTCGAGGGGGCTTCAGAAGTCGAGCGCACTGGATGACGCATACGGTATCCTGAGCAGTAAGTGGTCGATCGAGTTAGAAGTCAATAATGACTACCGAAAGGTACATAGGGGACGGGTGAGACCTTGACGACGTCCGTGTAGGGGTACTTCTGCAGCAGCTCATCGCAGCTGGGCACACGCACGGAGTGGCAGTCGGCCTGAAAACCCTCTGATGTGTGAACAAGTGCTTCGCTGCACCTGACACTACGAGAATGTCCCAATGACCCCTTCGTGGGTGCAGGTGCAGCTGACGCAGGGCGTGACCCGCTCCGTCCGGCCTCGATTCACCACGCGATGGTCGACGACGCAGAACTCTGAAGGAACTGGTGCCGATACAGGCGCCAGAGAGTGCAGAGCAGACGCGAGAGCAAAAGAGCCGACCGCGGTCAAGCCACTCGTTGAGGTCCAAGTCGGGAATGTCGTCGCAGGGCAACTGAGCGTTGCTGAAAGAACCATCATCTATGTATGTAGATACTGCCTACTCTTACGCTGGACTGTAGTTTCAAGTTACAGCAGGTCGTCGGCGACGTCGAAGACTCTGGGCTGCAGCTTGCGTATCATGGGAACGTTGTTGCAGAGCACCTTGGCCAGCGTCGTCTTGCGAATCTCCATCAGCTGGTCTGCAAACCATTGTCAAATCATATTCGTCCCGTTACTGGACAATGACTACCCAAGTGAGTCACGATATTCGCGTGTTAGCCTAAGTACCTGGAGTGAATCTGGTCTCGGGCAGGCCGTTCTCGTACCAGAAACGGTCGCAGCGTCTCAGTCGCTGGAACTGTTCGGCCAAAATGCAGGCAGTCGTTGGGCCTACCATCCCTCCGTATACCACACGCTCGCACAGCAGCGCAGGAAATAGGTCCACATCTTCGGGGTGCCTGAGGTCACATGTCATTTCCCCTACTCTATGTACCATCCATGTTTTGCCTATTTGACTAAGTTTTCATCAAACAATGCTCAATTCCAGGCAATTGATATTGGTTTAATTCAATCTGGTCAAATCTGTTCAGTTAAACCGTATTATGTGCCTTGTACATGCATGTATCTGGTCAACAGATATTCTACTGTATACTCTACCGTAATTCCATTCTGGTAACCCAATTTAGGTATAGGTCTAGATATCCTTCCTTGCCTGTAGACCGATCGCAGAGCGGCGATGCTGTCTTCGTCCATGACGTCTGCGAAGTCTTCGAAGCGGGTGGCCTTTGGAAGGCCGCACAGCTCTCTATAGTAGTTGTATGGTTGCAGGCCGTGGTCCCTTCCCCGCTGGATATTCAGGGCGGGCAGATCCATGCCGCTGTGCAGCTCGCCGCGCTTCTTGAACAGGTTGTCTTTCAGGTCCTGAAAATCTATTTGTAGCCTTGAGAATGCGCCTGACGCGTTTCGCGCAAGTCGAATTCTTCATCTGCACTTCAGCGCTCTGCCGAAAAGCGTCATGCGGTGTCTGTTACTCACCGAGACGATCATGCGATCGCAGCTCTCGACGGCCGCCTGCGTCAATCCCATGATCAACTGGTCCAGTCCCCTGGGCTTGTAGATGGTCTCCGTGTGGAAGAAGTGCTCGTCCAACTGCAGAGGCTGGCTGGCGTCGTGGAAGTCGCCGTCCATCATGGGGAACTTGGAGCGAATCAGGGAGTGGCCGAAGCGGTAGGCGGCCGTGGCGAACTCCGACGAGATGGCCAGATCGCACTTGTCGTCGTAGCCGTCGTAGTAGCCGCTCCGCAGGGTCACCAGGTCGAATTGATTGACCAGGTCGCAGCCCAGGATCTTGGGCAGGAACTCGTGGAAGACGATGTGCTGCATCTGGGCAGCCACGATGCGGCGCGTCTCCTGGATGAGGCGAAAGCATATCACGTGATTCGCGTCTACAGTGCCCAAGTCTACGGCCTTACAATACCACATTTGCACATTTTTCTTTTCGTTTCGTTCTCCTTGTCTCTGTCTTCCCAACCTGGAATATGCGCTCGTCGTTCCAGTGGGTGTTGATCTGGTAGAGTTTGTGGGCCAGTCGGTTGTGCTGCCTGAGCCAGACCGTGTGGAAGGCGGCCAATCCTGGATGTTCGTTGCTCCTCTCGTCTCCAGCCACGAAGCAGGGATGGTGGGGCAGTCCTCTGCACTCCTTCTCGTCGTCGCCCTGCGGTAGGCCGTCCTGCAGAGAGCGAAGGCGGAACGTTTCCTGGCGAAAACAACCAACGCCAACTGTAATTGCTTCAATGAAGTGACCAGCAGCTGACTGCAATTGCGCTCTCTCGCCCCCGTCTGGATACATCCTTTAGAATCAATGGATTCTCGTGTCCTCAGCTGTCGTACGGTACCTGCAGTCCGCCGTAGCTCCTCGTGTAGTTCATGAGTCCGGCGCTGAATAGTCGCAGACGGTCGGACTCGCACTTGCTGGAGCCGTAGACGTTGGAGCCGTCGATCGCCGACGTCGGCTGGTTCAGCTGGTTGCGGTAGCCTGAAGACCGAGCTATGTACCACTTGCGGTACATAAGAGTTTATATTAATGTACAATATGTAAGTGCTAGTATATTGCTAATATGTAAGTACTGTAAATACTATGTAAGTACTGTATACAGTACATATGTAGGTACTGTAAGTACTGTAAGTTGGTAAATGCTCTCGATGCTCTCTTGTTGAATCAAAGATAAACAGGGTTACATATTAGCTACAGCGCACCGATGCTGGGCTGGCCGAACAGTGAGCGGACGAAGGGAAGACAGCGCGGGGAGCCGTCGTCGTTTCTCGGCGGGAAGAAGGAGTCATCGTGCGGAACGCGAATCGGAAAGCAGTTGATCGACTCCGTCTGACGAGAATCGCATCGGGAGCAGTCCAACTTCGCTCCGCCGGGACCTAAGAGTCGCCGAGCAAAAATGCAAACTTATTTAGACTGAGTTTAATCAAACTGGAAAAATTGAATTATACACAAACTAGCAAAATATTAAGTGAATTATTTGAATTATTTTAGTGTATGACATCAGATGAATCTGAATAAACAAATATATATACTCTATTCAGATTCTTTTAAAACAATAATACAAAATTCATCCAAATATTTTACAAGATTACCTAACTTAATTATACGACAGTAGACCAAACGATATTAAGCTGGTTTGACCCTAATTCTATCAAAGTAGCAAAGCAAAGTAAGCAAAACGTGACAGAATCGCAAAAATAACCATATACAAATTTGGAATTGAATCTAGGTTCGCAAATCGTTCACGATTCACGACAGGCGCAAGATGGTTAGAAGAAGAAGAAGAGAGCGAGACCTTCCATGAGCGGGTTGAGGGCGAAGTCGTGGTCGAGGAACTGGGCCATCTGCATCACCATGTGCGTGTACCTGACGTGGGGACGACTGAAGGCCTCGTGCACACTGTTCGACACCGAGCGAGCACTGGGCAGAGGGTTGCCGGCCACGTCGAAGCTCCGCGGCTCGTCCAGACCTTGAGAAATTGATAACCCACGAATGCAGAAGACCAGACTAAATCCCAGTGACCCCAATCGAAAACTAGAACTGTGTCGACAGTTGTCCATCCAGTGCACGTAACCAAGAATGTGATTTCCTACCGTCTTCATAAGAGGGCGCAGCGAGACGTCGGGCGGACTCGAACGAAGCGCCGTAGTTGGGAAAGCGCAGGTTGTTGCACCAGCCGGAGAAGCTGCGGTAGGGCGTCGTGTGATCGCAGGGCAGCAACTTCGCCAGACAACGCTCCTCCTCCGTCTCCTCGCCGCTTTCTGAGAACGTTGGCGTGGATTTATATAGTTGGTTGCGGTAACAATTCACGAGATCAGTAAGCGAACCAAGCAATTTGGAGAGGTCGACGTCTTTGAGCGCACGAAGCAGCTCGGCTCTCGTCAGTTCGGTCGGCGTCATCTCGAGAGAGTTGAGAACGGCGTCCCTGCGGCGCGACAAAGACAGTGGTGAAAGGTTCTGCCACTTCATGTTTCATTGCTACCATACCATGCTCTGTGCGCACACAAGCGAGGGGAGGCAGAAGGGCTATGAGAGCGAATTGGAGTGGACTAGATTTCACACCTATAGCTCTATAGCTCAGTGGTAGAGCAAAGGGGATTACACCCATAATGTCGCGGGTTCGATTCCCGCCAGGTCGAAAATCTTTTTCGCTTCCTTTTCGCTATTCTCTAACCAATAGCAAGATCATACCATGCTGTGTCTCCAGTTACAGTATTAGCGCGTACAGTCACGCTACACTAATTTCCCACCCAAAGCTAAGAAGACTCACGATCCCTTTGCGACGATCTTTGTAGCGGCCAGTAGAACTTTCGACTTCTCGGCGATGTCGAGCGAGTGCTTCTTGGCCTTCAGAAGCTGGCCGTGGGCCACGCTGGCCGGCGAGTCCAACGACGGGGGTCGAGCAAAACAGAAGGCGTCGCTAGCTTTTGAACAATTCGAAATCATTGATCGGCCAACCGAAAGGGGTGTCGTGATGCTCCCTCTCGGCCGCCTCTCTTCCCAGCTCGATCAGCTTGTGCAGAGACTCCTGCGTGATCGGCAACTTCAACTTGGGCTCGGCTGAAGTGATTAATTGCGAACTTCTGCACGAAGTTTTCTGCAAAGCGAAGTAACGAAGTTTTCTGCAGAGCGCCCACAGTCCATCCAGGGGCGGAAGTCGGGTCCGCTGATCAGCGAGTTGTTGCAGGCCACTCGGCAGTTGCTGCAGCGTCATTCGCGCCAAATAGAAAGGGCGCAAAGTCGCAAATCTCCAAAATGACTCACTCGAAGTTGTCGTCCAATAGAAAGGCGTTCGGCTGGACGTCGCCCAGGTCGTCGGTGTTGTCGCAGAGGATCCTGGCCAGCGTCGTCTTGCGAATCTCCGCCAGCTGCTCCGCGCGAAACGCCGATGGGAAGTGGAAGTTCTCGTACCAGAATCGGTCGCCGTGTCGCGTCTGGAAGGGGAGGATATGTAATGCAGGTACGCAAATCGACGGGAGTGAGATCAAATTTGAAGATGTCACCTTTTGGAACTGGCGACTGAGAATACACGCGAAGGTTGGCCCCACCAAAGCGCCTCGGAGCGGCTTCTCGGCCAACCCCAGAATGAAGAGGTCGACATCGTCCACGTGACTGAAAGCGACCATATTTTGAGGGCAACTCAAAAGCGCGGTTGCCTGATCATGTATGTGTAGCTGCGTCAGAAGCTTGAACGGTTATTGGAGACAGGCGCAAGTTCGCACTCAATAGGCTTTTGTCACTGAATCTTGTGCTTATCACAAGTTCCACTTTGCTGTACAAAATTGTTTCTTTTATTATAATTTTGTGTTTTACAGGATTTATTTACAAAATTCTTGAAAAACTATGTAGTAATTTGATATCTCAAAATGGCCACGTGAGCATGGCCCACTTGTAGATCCTGGCTAGTGTTTGCAAAACGGCCGGATCTTGGACGTCGTCGCGCAGCTCCGAGAAGCTGTAGACGGGCTTGAGGCCGCACTGACTGCGCCACAGCGTGTAGGAGGGAATACCGTGATCCCTTCCCAGGTGGAGAATCAGGGCGCCCAAGTCGAAGCCAGCGCCTGACGGATGGCCTGCACAAGAGGGGAAGGAACTTCTTTGAGGAAATAGGCGTCAAACGCTCATACTGATTCTCTTCATGCTTGCCATCTCCAACGCATCGCGAACGGTAAAGAGACTACCAACTTCACCTGGATGAGCGACGTCTTCGAAGAAGTGGTTCAGGAAGTCTCCCGCCAGATGCAGCCCAAAGGAGACGGCCGGCTCGCGCAACAGGAATCTACAAGTCAAGTTCACACTTACAGTGTAGCTCTGTGTCTGTTTACTGCAGTGCTATTCACTACTCCACTCTACCTGGCGTAACCGTCGAGCATTCCCTGGTAGTAGAGGTTGCCGACGTTGTAGAAGCTGTCCCGAAGCGGCGTCGTGCCCGAGACTTGACCCTCTTTGGAGTGCTGACTGAACTGGTTGGGATAGAGGGCGAAGAAGAAGAGCCCCACTGCCGAGGCGTAGACGTTCAAAGAGCCGGCGTCCACGTCCAAATCGTAGCCCTTGAAGAAGCCGTTCCCCTTCGTCTCCAATTTGAACTTCGCCAGGTTCTCGTAGCCTAAAGAGAGGAGAGGAAGAAGCCGCGCATTTAGAGGCTGTGCCAAGGATTGGAGGAAGAAATTGGACCCTGCCTTCTGGAATCTATATGTTGAACAGATATTCAATAATAAGTTGGAGCATAATATATGGCAAATAAACAACCTGTTAGAATAATTTAAATTAAAACATATTTAATCAAATTGCGGTAGCAGTTAATCTGACAAGTTTACTCCACGCTTCAAGTTCCCAGTACAATTGTATACTGCCTTGCACTCACCAACAACCATTGGCAGAAACTCGTTGTAGGTGATGTGTTGTATCTGCGCCCCAACGACCCGGCGAGCTTCTTGGTACAGTTTCTCGTCGTTCCAGTGTGGATTCATGGCCTGCAAACCACCATCCAAACTATGTATACCACCAGACCATCACTGACCACTGGAACACCACTCTCACGAATAGCCGTCCGGCGACAAGGTTGTGTTGGCGCAAGAATATGGTCTGCAGAACGGCCAGTGTCGGCAGCAGGTTGATTTCGTTGGAGCCGGCCTTGAAGCAAGGCTGGTAGGTGGAACCGGCGCACTCCGAACGGTGATAGGGCTCGGACGGAAGCAGGTCCTTGAGCCCCGGCAGCGACCTCGACTTCAGAGTGCCTGGATTTGGAGCGGTGTAAGTGATAGCTACATGGCTGATGAATGGGTCCATTGCCGCTCTGGCGGGTTACTGTGCGTAGGTAGTCTTACCTCCTCGGAAGGTTCGCAGAGAGTCGGCGTCGTCGCCGGTGCTGCCGTAGATGTGGCTGCCGTCCAAGTAGCCGCTGGCCATGTTCATCTGCTCTCGCGTGCCTGCAAGTGCAAACGACGATCGGCGCCACTAGCGACTCACTTCTGATCCGTATAACATCGGAGCCATTCTTACCCAACGCGCAGTTCTCCCTTTGCGCCGGAGTGGAGCGGCTGTATGGAAAACAAACTCTGCGTCGTGGCCCGAAGAATGGGTCGTTGGGCGAGACGGCGATGGGCGAGCACTCGCTGTGTCGGACGCGGCTGTCGCAGCAGGCCAAGGTGCTCAGATCCTTGCCTAGAATGGCGGCGAGAGATTTCTGGGAGGACTCGACCGTCTACTAGCTAGAGTGGCAGAAACGCACGCCTCACCTTTGCTAGTCGACAGATGGACGAGATCCAAATAGATGAAGTGGGCCCAATGGGCAATCATGAGAGCACTGGTCTTGTGACGAACCTCGGGAGTTTGCAGCAGGCTGATGCTGACCAGGCGTGTGTTCGGCAGGGGATTTCCGTCCACCGCCCCTCGTGGTCCACTCACAGCTGAAGCGTATGACACATTACGTAGTTTTCAGTCGTCGTCGTCGTCGTCGTCGTCGTCGTCGTCGTCGTCGTCGTCGTCGTCGTCGTCGTCGTCGTCGTCGTCGTCGTCGTCGTCGTCGTCGTCGTCGTCGTCGTCGTCGTCGTCGTCGACGTCGTCGTCGTCGACACCGCCACACAAATCCACCATCGATGTAGTCGGCCGGTAGATAGCGCTGAAACGCCTCAAAAGCCCCTCCTTGAAGTGGTCGGTTTACGTTGTTGCAAAAGCCGCTGTAGCTTCGGTAGGCGCCGGCGACGCAGTTTTCGATCAGGTTCCGAGGGCATACGTCTTGCAGAACCGTGCCAGACAAAGGCACCTGGGGCAGGGTGTACTGAACTTGCGCCTTCGTCAGGCGAAGACTGCAACGACACAAATCAATAGCCTATACAAGCGCCTACGCACTGATAGTCTGGATGGAGGGCAATGTAGGCGCTTCTGTTGGCCAACCTCAGGAGCTCCTTCGACGCGCCGTTGGCAACCAGCGCTGAGTAGGCCAGCTCCTTCCCGTATCGAGACGAGCGCGTGAAGGTTGACCACAGAGAGACGGCGAATGACCTGTCCACTAGACCTGCAGATGTCAAACGTTCATTTGCAGATTTGTCACTGTTCCCAGCGCAAAGTGAATCTTTTGAAACGCCCAATCGCACATTCGTGTGCGTACAACTGGCACAATTACAAGACTACCTGGTTGTTGGCTGGCACTATCTACGTTGAACTCTGCAGACGCACGTGTTACTAACCGCTCTGCAGCAGCTGAACCTCAGTTTGGTTGTACAGTAGGCTGACGTCCTCGAGGGCCTTTCTCGCGGCCAAGTAGAGCGTTTCGTGAGGAATAGCGGGATTTGGAATGGGGCGGCCTGGGTTGGAGACCCTTCCCTCGGAACTAGACAAAAGGCAGAGAGCCCAAACTGTCGCCGCGAATAGCAGCGACATCGGTTTTGTTTCCTCTCCAAATTCACTTATGCTAGCGCGATCTCAATTTGTGCTAGTGCTCCCAGATAGACCGCCACACGTCAAGTGAAAGCGAACTGAGCTTAGCATCGCTGCCCTCAGCGAATTGTTATCATTTCGATACGGTGTCGGCGCCGCATTCCCTTCGTGCAAGTATGTCTGCCGGATCGGGGTGCGACATTTGCGACAAGAACGCTAACGGTTTGGGATTAACCACCTAGGATGTTGCGCAAGTCGCGTATGAGGTGATTGCGCCGCTTCTGCATGACTAAACGGAAGCACCGAACGTCTTTCTTTGGTCAAACGGCGGAGCATGCGTTTGCTCCGTAATTCTCTTGCCTCTCTGACGACTGATAGTCAGACAAAGTCAAGCACCCACGTGTCTGAAGAGCCGACTGTAGGACGCAAGAGTCGGCCCAAAACTGCCGGTCGAAGAAACACAATCCCCGGTGGCGTTAACTACCGCCGGTGGTCGCCGTCGTCGTCGACGGCGGCGCCGCCGCTCTTGAGTGGTGGCAGCGAATCGTCCAAATATTTGCCTCCGCTGAGGAGGGGAATCTGGCCAGGTTCTCGCGCCCGCGATGCCCTTTTAGAGGGGGATAGAGAGAGAGGAGTTACACACGCGCTCCCTCCTTTGGGCGCCGTAATCCAATCTCGGCTACCGTCGCTGGTAATAGGCCACTCGAGAGAAGAGCGGGCGGCCGAGCCTTCCTTCGGTGGGAGCGAGCAGAGGGGCAGATGCGGGGAGACGGCTCTCCGGATACGGTAGCTCCCGCTTGGCGCCTCTTGACGCCTTCCTTCCGCTGCGCAGAAGCGGGCCACTTTGGGCCCTTCGTCTCGTCTTCGTTCTTGAAATCTCGACTCCTAAGCGGCTTCAAAGATGAACGGCCAAGGGGCTTGTTCGGGCTTCTTCTCCACCGGCTATCGCCAGCCGACTTCTCTGGCCACTTCGGCCGGATCGAGCTTCGCAGCAAACGGAAGCGGCGCACCTCTGGGACAGCCGAACTTAGGCTCGTGGTTCTTGCAGCCGCCATTCAGAAGCTACTGGGACGACAGCCAACGAGCCCCCACCAGCGGCAACCAACAGCAGTCGTCGTTTCAAGCTACCGTACCTCGCTTTCCAGCAGTGACCCACCAAGGTACATGTTGTGACATGTGTCGTTAGTGCTACTGAAGCATACAAGTGTCACACAAGCTAGCTTGAAATGATTCAGCGCCGCATTTGGCACCGAATTCCGCTAGCCAGATGGAGGACCACGGCAAGGAATCGCCGATCATGCTGCGATGCCAGCAGAACCGTCGGCGGCCGCGCGTCCTCTTCACCCAGAACCAGGTCGGTGACGACTTGGGCGCATCGGTTGATGTCTCGACCTTATTTACGCTTCTCACTGGCAGATCGAGCAGCTGGAGGGGCGTTTCAAGCGGCAGCGCTACGTGTCGGCCCAGGAGCGCGACGAGCTGGCCCGTCAACTGGCGCTGACGGCGACGCAGGTCAAGATCTGGTTCCAGAACCGCCGCTACAAGTGCAAGCGCCTCAAGCAGGACCGCGCCCTGGAGATGACAACGGCCCACCTCCACCAGCAGCAGCAGCAGTCGACGTCGGCGTCTACCGCTGGAGCAGCGGCTGGCACAAATTTGACCGTCGATTCTACCTCGACGCCGATCTTCCCGCCGTCGGCGTCCATGGGCCGCGCTCCAATGGCGCCCTTCTACTGGCCGGCCGCTCTGACCTCATTCCCCACAAACGAAGAGTTGATCTGAAGGACGACTTGGCTTTGACCCACGGTTTGGTCAACTTTCCATCTCGTAGCTGCAACTGTAACCATTCCATTTTGTGTATGTGACGCCTTCTTGGAGCCGCATTCGTTGGCTGGAACTGTTTTATGTCATTGTCGGCTGACTTCGCTGGCCTCTTTGAAAATAACTGTACATAGGTACATATGTGCAGGTGCGACAGTGTGCTCTGCTATACTTGTTTCGGCAAGGACAGTCGCGACGACCGAGTTAATTCTGTTCAAGCTCCAGCTGTGTTTCAAGTTGTCAGATCAGTGCCACAAAGCGCGACACATGACCTTCCGATTTAGGCAATGTGTCTTGCCTAGGCCCAACAGACGCCAAAATCGCGACGACCAGTTTACGCGCCGCTCAGCAGTTTCACACAGGGAGGGAGTCCTCTAAATAAGTGGGTGCAAGGGGCGAGTAGAGGGCGCGCCATCGCTTTTCGTCCTTGATAGGCCTCCCTTCGAGGGCTGAATGGACAGCCGAAGGCGACGACGACGACCGGCCATTGTCGGCGGGGGACCAGCGCGCATATGGACCCCCCCGCCCGCAGCACTCCCATGCGCGCGCCTGCAAGTTGTATCTTTTTGTTGTCCACACGCGCAGACGGCGGCGGCGGCGGCGAGGCCGTTGTTCTGCCAGCCAGCCTCTGTCCAGTCTTCTTCTTCCTCTCTCTCTCTCTCTCTCCCCTGCCCCCCTATATACCGAAATCTAGGTCTGCCCCAGGTTAGTGAGCGCCGGCGAGCGAGAGTGTGGACGGCGGGCGCGCCGCATTGGGCCCACTGCGCGCCGGAGCCCCCACGTGTTGGACTGAATTCGGCGGCGGCGACTGCGCCCCTCTTCAGTATCAGCAGCAGCTGCATGTAAGTGCGCGCACGCGCGTCTGTGCGGATGGCCGGCGGCGGCGAGAAAGTGACGACTCCTCCTTGACTCCCCCTCTCCCGGCGGATCTTCGCCGATCGGGAGGGTCGCGCGAAAGGGCGACGAGAAAGGAGATACCCCCCTCCTTACTCCTCTCTCCGCAGCCAACGGGAGAGAGAGGGAGAGCGCGCGAAGAACACACTCCCTAGCATTGTTTTTTGGCAGGGGCCAGCCGGGCCGATCCGTCAATCGACTCGTCTGCCGAGGTGGCGGCCGATTCGAAGACGGTCCCGCCGCCGTCGCCGACGACGAAGAAAGTGCGCGTCGGAGCGCTCGCGACGCGCGCCAAGTGAGGGGCCCTGTTTTCGGTCGCGTAATATCCGAACGGGCGGCCGCATTGATTTCTGAGAATTTGTGGCCGGAATTACAGCCGCTACTGCCAGTATAAGGCGCCAACTGTATGTACATATCTTGCGCCGCCTTAGCCTGGTGGAATCGACGACTTGCGAAAGTCGAGTGCCACGTCCGTTCGGTCCACTCTCCCATAGATAAAGTGACCCGGGGCGCGCGGGACGATCGGCTTCCAGTCCGTGTAAACGATGGTTTTTCTCGGCGCGCGCTCTTTTTCTTGGCGCGGCGCAGCAGCCATTGTCCTTGATCGGCTCTTGGCCGCCGCTGAGAGAATGATCAGTAGGTGGGCAGGGCAGGGAGGTAGGTATGCGCATACTGTCGTCACGTTCCCACTTGAGATATCTCTCTGTGTGTGCGTGTATGAAGAGAAGCGCCCGGGGCCATCCGGCGGCGCCGATTCTCGATTCTCCGTCCGGTCCGCTCAGGCACGCGCTCGCCGTGCGCGTGTTTGATCTTCCTTTGACATTCTCGCCTCGAGAATACTTATACTTCTTCTAGAACAACATTGTGCACTTTCGCGTACCATACCATACCACAGGCAGCAGCAGCAGGGAGAAGGATGGGAGGCCGGCAGCGCTTCAGAAGGAGCGTCGGCGACGCCGCCGCCGCAGCTAACGTTCTGGCTTCGGTACTACTGCTGCTGCATCCCGGAGGAGTTCTGGCGCAGGACAATAGCGGCGAGGAGGTCGCACATCAGCGCTCCACTAGGTCGAACATTGGCTGCGGAGACTCCTTTGTGCCCTGCCAGCAAGGACCGATAAACTTTGGATTCGGCTCTAATCGGAGGGGAGGCCCAGTCACCTCTTCAAACAATGACCCCAATCGGCGAGTGTCGGCGCCCACCATAAGGCCTGACATGCTTCGGCTGGCCTCGAGAGAAGCACTTGAGGAAATAAGCCGACTATATAACGAGACAGAGCCGCTTCTCACGAGGAACGGTGAGTGATCGTTGGCGGAGAACGTAGAGCTTCATTGGAGTAAGCATAGAAGTGACATGGTCAGAGGAGGGGGGGGGGATGGTTGGCGGGAGAGGGGGACTGATTGGTGTGACTGTAGCACGCGTACGGTTTGTACATGTAGAACACACCGTATGGGTTGTCCGTCATTCATGGCGTACATACTTACTGCGCGTTGCTTCCGTAGGGTTGGTCGACAGGAACTTCGCGCCCAACCTCTGGGGCACCTTCACTCGAACTTCCCGCTATGGGAAGGAGCTCTCTTACTCTGCGCTCATCTCCGTCTCCACCTCGCAGCGACTGCTCAGGTAGGTTGACAGTTGACACTCACTCGAGAAATACAGTATGCCTGCTGGTGCCTCTCCAACAATGAAGGAAATCTTCAAATATTGTTTACACCCGTGCACACACAAGCAATACCCAAGCTGGACTGGGCGCTTAATGTACATAGGTAATGGCCTGTATATTAAGTATATTGTATGTACGTAAATACTATACACACCATATGGGGCTACATGTATGCATGTACATACAATGTATGTACCGGGTTTTTCCGCTTGAGCGCCCCCCCCCACGCATAAGCGCCCCGGGGCGCTTACGAGGTTTTCACTGCCACATAAGCGCCCCGGGGCGCTTACGTGGTGCCAAAGTTTTTCGCCATGATGGCAGTAAAATAGCGGGTCAGACGGGTAAATTACCCGAGAAAGCTTGGAATATTGCAAAAGCATCACATCTCAGACCTATGTTAGGCGAGCTTTAATGATATGTGAAGCTGTAAATTGCTCAAACCGCACATATATGTGGTTTGGCAGAGGTTGAAGAAGCTGTGTAGGTCGCTCGCACCAAGTTACAGGGCCTCATTTTGTTTTGAAGTTCAGTGTAACTGCCCGATGTGATGTCTTTGGGGCTGGAAGTTGTCGGTTGGACACTTAGGGAAGCTTATAAATGCACAGAACGCCACAATAAGTCACCGGAACTCTTCTGCAGTACTTTAGAGTATTTTCCGTTTTAGCGCCCCGGGGCGCTTAGATGGCGCCAACTTTAGGTCGTCTCAGGACCCATTTCAACGTAAGCGCCCCGGGGCGCTTAAGCGGAAAAACCCGGTACGTAATATGTACACTGTATGCACAACATTGGCCTGCAGCCAGTTGAAACGTATAGGTACAATAGGTAGGTACATTAGACAACAGTACTGAGCTCTAGTAGACTTACAGCTGATATGTCGCATCACGCAACGTTCTTGGTTCGCTCCCTCTTCTTCCAGTCTGGGATTGACGACGGCTCAGGTGCTGTACGGCCTCCCTCAGGTGTCTCTGTCAGGGACGGTTCTGCAAGAGGTCTGCCCTCCCAATCTGATAGAAGACTGCGTCCCTGGGAAGTATCGTAGTTACGGAGGCCACTGCAACAACGTCAACAGACCACTGCAGGGAGGCGCTTTCGAGCCCTTCCAGCGATACCTGGCGGCTGACTACTCAGATGGTGAGACTACTCTTTATTCCTTGCTTACTTTGTGAAAACTTGTGAAAAGAAATAAGAAGTTGTTGCCGAAGAAAGCCTGATTGGCTTCCTTTGCAGCCGTGAGCGGCTTCCGAGGAGCGCGCGACGGCTCGCCGCTGCCCAATCCTCGACTGGTCAGTATCAGCCTGCTGAGGAGCGAAGAAATCAGGCACCGGTCCAGCGCTGTCATCGTGGCCCAGTGGGCTCACTTCGTCTACTTGGACTTGGTCCAAGTGTCTACCATCAAAGGTGAAGCGGCAGCATTCGGCCAAAGAAATTTTACTGTAGATGAGAGAAAGCCCCTCTACCTTGTCTAGGCAAAGACCTGGACTCCATAGCGTGCTGCGACGGCCGAGTGCGACACACGGAATGCGCCGCCATCACCGTCGACGCCAACGACCCTTTCTTCGGGCCTCGACGACATCTCTGTTTCCCCTACACGCGCTCAAGTCCGGCTCCCAGGGAAAACTGCCTCCTGGGTACGGTAGTGGCCGACTACGCAGCTGGCGTTACTTGGCGAATATTCGGCCATTCTGTTGCGGCTTCCAGGGCCAAGAGAGCAGATGAACATGGCCAGCGCCTACTTGGACGGCGGCCACATCTACGGCAGCACCGGCGACGGCGCCAAGTCGCTGCGCACTTTCAGCGGAGGTGGAGGTTTCCTATCACCATCTCAATGAATGTAGCTTCAAGGTTTCATTCCCTTTGCGTTCAGGCCAACTCAAAGTCCGCCCGATTCCGTTCTTGGAGGACCTGCTGCCGTCCGATCCATTCCGTTCTGGAGAATGCGCCGGATCGCCCAATCAACCCTGCTTCAAGGCCGGTACGCCCGCCGTCAACCTGCTGCCCTCGCTGGCGTCCCTGCATACCATCTTCGTTCGACAGCACAACTTCGTTGCCGGGAAGTTGGCTGTAAGTTGAATTTTTTTGTAATATGTGCATACGTACCGTAACAAAGTATGCGAGTACAGATCTCAACGAACGTTGCAGGAGATGAATCCTCACTGGGAGGAGGAGAAGCTCTTCCAAGAGGCTCGGAGAATCGTGGGCGCCCAAGTTCAGCACATCACCTACGCGGAATTTCTGCCAATGATCGTTGGTGAGCGCAAAACTGTCACGAGCAAAACTGTCCCGTTGGCGGACGTGCGACATTATGACTTCTCTTCGTCCGCAGGCAAGGAGAACATGCAGAACTTTGGTCTGGAGCTGCTGAACAACGGCTACTACTCCGACTACAACCTGAACATCGACGCGTCCACAATGAATACCTACGCTGCCGCCGTGGGCCTCTTTTTCTTCTCCCTCTATCCCAGTCGCATGACGCAGTTCGAGAAGGACGGTAGGGTGGTGGCCGACACCCCGCTGAGAGAGGGCTTCTTCAACGTGGGCAGCCTCTACTTCCAGGGAAGGGTTGACGGCTACATTAGGTGGGAATTGGACTTGGAACGTAACGTGTGATAGTGTGAAATTCAACCAATCTTTTACTTGGGCCAAATAACTAGGATTTAATTTAATTCAGGTTAATTTAGTTTGTTTTAGCTCAGCTTAACCTGGGTAACTGCATTTTATATATACAAACTTAACTTAACTTAACTTAACTTAACTTAACTTAACTTAACTTTAGTTTAATTTAATTTAATTTAATTTAATTTAATTTAATTTAATTTAATTTAATTTAATTTAATTTAATTTAATTTAATTTAATTTAATTTAATTTAATTTAATTTAATTTAATTTAATTTATTTAATTTAATTTATATTTAATTTAATTTAATTTAATTTAATTTAATTTAATTTAATTTAATTTAATTTAATTTAATTTAATTTAATTTAATTTAATTTAATTTAATTTATTTTAATTTAATTTAATTTAATTTAATTTAATTTAATTTAATTTAATTTAATTTAATTTAATTTAAAATTTTATTTGGTTAAATTTAGTTCAACTCAATTTTACTTACTTTAGTTTAATTTAATTAGCTACTTTTGGTTTATTTAATTGATTTAATTTAATTACTTGTTTTCTTAATTAATTCTCAGTTACTTGATTAATTCAATTTATTTAGTTTTCTTGATTTACCCAATTCATGGAATTTAATTAGTTTAAAATCATTTAATTTGCCTCTGTTATTCGATTTATTTAATATATTTCACTTTTTTAGTTAATTTACTTGCTTTGATTAGTGTATTTAGTTTATTAATTCAATTAAATTAATTTAGCTGCTATATTTAATTTATTTAATTTGTTTGATTTGTTTTATTTATCGGAATTATTAAATCTACATTTTTATGTGTCGCACAATGCTCTTGTAGATATCTGCTGCGCGAGCCCATCCGTTCCTTTGGCCTTCATCTAGCGGACGACTTCCTCAACCACTTCCTGGAGGACTCCCGCGCGCCAGGTCAGCAACTGCAGTCGAGTATCCGACAGGAGCGATGCGTCAACCCTCATTTTGCTTTGAAGGCAGGCCGGCCGGTTTCGGCTTCGACTTGGGAGCTCTAATTCTTCAACTGGGAAGAGACCACGGCATCCCTTCCTACACGGTCTGGAGAAGTCAGTGCGGCCTCAAGCCCGTCTTCAACTTCGGCGACCTTCGCGAAGAAGTTCAGGACCCGGCCGTTCTCGACACCCTGTCGCGCATCTACTCGTGAGTGCTACTAGCCGCAGTACTACGAGAGAAGCGAACTGTTACTCACTTTTGCGGTAACTGATTGCGTCGGTTTTGATATCTGGTCATACGGTAGCGACACAAAATGCTTGGTAGCGGAGCAGTAGCTATTGCGTCTTCAGTAGCGTGGACGACGTCGACCTCTTCATCCTGGGGATGGCCGAGAAGCCACTCAGAGGCGCTTTGGTGGGGCCGACCTTCGCCTGCATTCTCAGCAAGCAGTTCCAGAAGGTGGACATGCGCCTGAACTATTTATGGGCATTTCGCGACGACTCGTAGTCTTCTCTTTCCGGCAGACGCGGCGCGGCGACCGCTTCTGGTACGAGAACTTCTTCTTCCCGTCGGCCATGAACGAGGAGCAGTTGGCGGAGATTCGCAAGACGACGCTGGCCAGAATTCTCTGCGACAACACCGACGACCTGGGCGACATACAGCCCTACGTCTTCCAGCTGGCCGACAACTTCGAGTGAGTCGCGTTGGCCATCGATTCGCTTGTCTTGGAACGATTTGACGCACTCTTTCTTCAGCAACTGCCCCATCAACTGCAACAACAGCCTCATTGATGGGCCCGACTTCAACCGCTGGCTGGACTGTGAGAAACCGCTGTCGTAGCGAGCTTCACATGGTTTCTGCTGCACTATTGAAGCTTTCAGCGGAGCCCAAGTTGAAGCTGCCGATCACGGAGCAGTCGCTGCAGAAGTTGATCCAGCTCGGCGAGGAGCAGGCTCAGGAGGAGCAGCGACGCGAGAGGGCACTGAGAGGTGAGGCTGCTTGTGTGGAATGCACGAATAGCGCCACATTCTACACCTTAGCAATTGACTATGCATATTTGCACTTATGAAGGAGCGGCAACGCGGAGGCAGCGGTCGCCGGCCAACGTTGCGCACGGAGCGCTTTTGCGCGCGAAGAAGGCCTCGCTCGACATCGCCCAGATGTCCGAGCGCTTCCTTGCCGCTACAAAGCTTATTGCTAAGGGATCGTAAGTTCCGACTGCGTAGATCAATTTCGAAGTGACAAAGGCTAGCCGTTGCAGGGGTGCCGTGCTGAGTTCCCTGGAACAAACGCCGACGCAGCTCAGCGGCACCGAGCTGCTGCGCGTCTTGCGCGACGTCGACCTCAACGTCCTTCTGGGTACTACTGAAGACGCAGAGGTTTGTACCGCTCGGAACGACCTACCGTGACCAAAATTCCAGGCAATCTGACCGAACTCGAGGACGAATGCATTCCGAAGCCGCTGCCCTGTGACCACACGACCCCCTACCGAACCTACTCTGGCTGGTGCAACAACCTGCGTTTCCCCGGCTATGGCAATGCATTCAATCCTGTCAGGAGACTGACCGACCCCGCCTATCAAGACGGTGAGGTGCTAAACGTAGCAGTCTCGTGAGATCCATGCACATTCGTACGAACGCCAGTGTCGAGATCTGCAATGTACATACGTATGTACGAAGAACGCCACACTTCTACATATCGTAACTGTCTCCAGGCTTCGACGATCCCAGAACGTTGGACGCGGGCGGTCGGCCACTGCCCAGCGCCCGAGTGGTCACCAACGCCGTCCACTCGACCTTCAGCCAGCCGCACGTCAAGTTCACGCACATCGTCATGCAGTTCGGCCAGTTCCTCGATCACGACTTCGCCCTGGCCCCCATGAGCAAGGGTGCGTCACGAAAACTTGTAGCGTAGTCCTGTGTCGTCGCATATTCTGTAATTCGTTTCGCCCATTCATACAGCGGCCGACGGAGAAGACCTCGATTGCGAGCGATGCGACTCGAGGGAGACGGAGTCGATCAACTGCTTCCCAATCACCGTCCCACCCAACGACCCCTTCTTCCCGGCGACTAATAACGACGGCTCGCCCAAGTGTCTGCCGCTGGCACGGTCGCTTTCTGGCCAACTGAGTTTCGGTGGGTGATGCTACAGTATTTGGTGTTTGCCTCTAACGTGTCATCGTAACGTAAGTCTGTGCGCGCACACAGTGCAAAGAATCACACCGAATCGTCGGCAGGCTACCGCAACCAGATCAACCAGCCGACCTCGTTCATCGACGCCTCGAACGTCTACGGGTCCACGGAATGCGAGGCGAATCAGCTGCGCCTCTTCAGTACCGGCAAACTGAACTATACGGAGAGCTACGGGGGACTCAAGGAGGGCCTGCCACAAGGCCATCAAGAGAAGGACTGCAGGCGCGTGGAGATGTCTAAATGTAGATATTTCTGATGAAAATTCGCATAAAAGATTCAATAGAATTTTAGGGGACTACCCAGAAGTCCCTGCTTCGTGGCTGGAGACGAGAGGAACAACGAGCACCCCGGACTTGCCGCTATGCACACTGTTTGGTTGAGAGAGCACAACAGGATCGCCTCCAGACTCCATCGAATCAACAACTTCTGGCCGGACGAGAAGCTGTACCAGGCGAGCACTTGGTTCATGAATTAGAACTGTATGTAACGGGCTTAACCTCTTATACAAAAGGCAGTCGCACACGATGAAGCCGACATGCCGCTGCTACCATATTGGAGTCCTAGACTATGGGCTGGCAATGCATTTGTTAGGGCCCCCCCCCTCCCCCCAACCAGTGTATTGGCATATTATAGGCTGGCTCTGCAAGACGTTGCAGAGCGAGATACCGTAACTCATCTCGCATCCTACTCTGCAGGAAACGCGCCGTATCATGAGCGCCATGATGCAGCACATCGTGTACCACGAGTTCCTGCCCAAGATTCTGGGCTGCGAGACGGCCGCCCGCTACGACCTGATCTCACTGCGGACGGGCTACTACAGCGGTTACGACGCCCACTGCGAGCCGACCATCTCCTCCGAGTTCTCCACGGCCGCATTTCGCTTCGGACACTCCATCATACGCAGCTCCTTCCCCATGATGAACGACTTCTTCCAGGTACATACGATGCATGTTGCTCTGTAGACAAGATGCTCTCATTCAACAAACTAACGCAATAATCGGCTACACCACATAACGACACGCTCAACAAACTTTCGATCAGACCCAAGTATGTACTGTTATTGTATAACAATTCGTTGCAGAACGCCAGCGATCCCATTCAACTGGAAGACAACTTCTTCCACATGGAGCACTTGTACAAGCCCAGCGGTTTAGATCAGATCATCGTGGGCCTCGTGGCGGCGCACAGTGAGAACTTCGACCGCGCCGTCGTTCAGGTCACTGGATAATCTTACACTTAATCATTTTGAACGATCTTTGATTTTCGTGTTGTCTTTTATTTTATTAGACCTTGTATTGTTCTACGCACATTCTCATATATTTTTCTATTCGCATAGGACGTGAAAGACAAGCTGTTCAAGAAGCGCGGCGAGCAGCACAGCGGCATGGATCTTCCTGCTCTGAATATCCAGCGAGGAAGGGACCACGGCCTACAGCCCTACAATCGATACAGAGAACTGTGCGGTCTCGCAGCGGCGCGCCGATTTGAGGAATTCGCCGACGTCATGGATGAGGACAGCATCGCCGCCCTGCGAACTGTCTACAGGCATGGGAATTGAGATAATATAAATTAAATAAATGAAACAATGTGTTGAAATGAATTCGGTTAGGCAAAAGTAGTACTGTAAGATTTTTGGAAGTAAGTTAATAAGGTTTAGGGTAGAACAAGTTGATAAGTTCATGAAACTAAATTACAATGGTCAAAATGGATATGATATGTTGTCGATATTACCCAGTACATAACAACTAATTAAATTGAACTAAACCGAAGCGGAATGTATCGAACTGAATAGATGAACATTATTTCAAATTAATTATATTAATGACGACACTACCCTCGAAGTGAGTTGCATAATGCCGACTGCCATGTCAATTAACTGGAGCTTCGATTCAGACATCCCGACGACGTGGACCTCTTTCCCGGTCTGCTCAGCGAGCGCGTCACAACTGGTGCCATGGTGGGCCCGACGACAGCCTGCCTTCTGGCCGAGCAGTTCCAGAGATTGAGACGCTGCGACCGATTCTGGTACGAGAACGACCTGCCCGAGACCAGATTCACACCAGGTAATGAAGCGATTACCCACTCATTCACACTTGTTAGGGTGAACACTTTGATTGAGACTCTTTGTCGTTGACACATTTGACAAATCAAAACTTGAATCAGTTGCACTCTCTGCAGACCAGCTGATGGAGATTCGCAAGGTGACGCTGGCCAAGGTGCTGTGCAACAACGTGCCCATGATTCGACTCATACAGCCTAAGGTCTTCGACGCTCCGGACGACTTGCTGTGAGTGACCACTGCAACTGCTGCTTCCCTCATTTCTGTGGATGAAAATTATGTTTCTCACTTCAGCAACGCTCAAGTGCCCTGCCAGGATTTACCGGAGCTCGACCTCTACGAGTGGCTGGACAGACGTGAGCGCGTCTCCTCGATGGAAGCTCAGCTGACGCCCAGAAGTCCCAGTTGTGCTACCGCCTTTCAGAGTTCTGCGTCGTTGACCATCGAGTCATCAACCTTGGCAAGACGAAGAGGATAACGCCCTGCGTTGCCTGCACATGCACAGCAGAAGGGGTACGCCTTGAAGACAGCTAATATTCGTAGGTCGGTTGGAATTCGTATCGAATAGAATACTTCAGCCTGAGTGCCACTCACTGCGCGTTCCCAGCTGTCCAAAGCTGCTGGAAGAGTTCCTCTTTTCCGAAGTCATTGAGGTCGGTGTAAGTCTCAAGTCGCCTACAAAGCGAACAACTCTACTATCACCCTTCCCTTTTCCAGGACACCGTGTGCGTGATCCAGTGCTCGGGGGTGATCAGACAGCGGGCGGGTCGGCTTTGAACAATCTGGCGGAGTTGCCGACTTCTCTCTCAAGCACGGCAGCGACACAGCCAAGCACGTCTCTTCTGCGAGTAGTCGGCCTAGCGACGCCGCGCTTCGCTCCGTTGTTCTCTTCCCCTGTGATCTTCTTCTCTGCCCGCCGCTGTCCAGAGTCTGACAAACTTCTACGCAGTGTTTCCGTAAGTGTCTTGCCAACTCCCCTGTGCAGATGATGAGTTGAGCATGTATGAGCCAATGAGAATGATCACTGCCGTCTCTTGTCGGTTCGGACCGCCGACGCTGCCTATGTCATGTGCAATGGAAACTTTCTCACCCCAACTACAGCTCTCACGATCTGTTTGTTTGCTCGCGCCTGTCGTCTGTGTTATACAATGTTTTGTGACATGCACGTAAGATGGTTCTGTCGTGCAAAACGCGGGGCAGTGTGCCTGAACACTCTCCCGCTGTCGTCGTGTTTGCAGAGACTCGAAACTCGACAAAAATTTCTTATTTCGCGATCTGAGATTCTTTCTCAACAGCACAGACGACACTAATAATCATCTGACAGAGGCTACATACAGGGGTGCAGCGCGCATATACATAGCACACAGATGCAGCATACGATCAATTAGAAGCACACAAGACGCTTTCAGGAAGGATATGTGCTTGTGGAGCAAAGGTCATTCAAGAACCGTATCTCATTCTGTAGTAGTGGTTGTGTAGGGAAGGGTTGTAGGGTGGGGGAGGGACGGCGGGCGGCGGCGGCGAGTCCTCCACGTAGGAGGTGGTGGTGCTCTCGAAGGAGGGACTGCGCCACTCCGGCGACAGGTCGCTGAATTGGGAATTCATAATTCGCTCCAGAAAGGCCGTCGCGACCGTCTACAAAAGTTAATGAAACGCGTACGAAAAACACTCTGAGAAACAATCGGTAAGACCTATGGTGCATATTATGTTGGTCTAGTGCGCTCGCCACTCCAACACGACAACGCATACGTGCAGGAGCCCCTGCATAGAAGTGCATCTGCTGACTGCAGTTGCCAGAATACGACTACGATAGACATAGCCCCCGTTTGCACGTGTCCATACGTATGCACCTGTGTCTCCTGGTCCTGGGCTTGTTGTGTGGGTTGTTGCCGCCCAGTCGACTGTAGGTGTTGTTGTTACTCTGACGGCCGTTCAACGTGCGGCTGACCGTCGTCATACGGTCGGTGTCGAAGACGTCGTTGCTGCGCGCTCGACGGCGCGCGCTCGGGCCCTGACGACTGCGAGGGGGGCGCTGACGCGGCGTCGGCAGGGGACTCGTCTCGGCGCTAAAGTGAAAAGGAAGCTGTGTACAGTCAGGTCTCGTAACACAGTCATCGAACGTAGGATGAATTGACACACGTCACGTCCTCGCCTTGCGGAAACAATCATACTGCACGAAGTACACAGGCACACAATTCGCAATCGCGCGTGATACTGATGGTGGGTGTGAACTGCTGCTGCGGCGGTTGATGAGCAACAACTGTGTGTCATCGTTCCTCTTCACAACCCAAATGTCACCAAATACCGCACTAGATGGATCTGTCGCAGTTGTAGTAGCGGCGTCGTCGACCCGGTTGCGCGTAGAGGTCTCGCAGCGAGGTGGCCAGCAGCACAATGGGCATCAACAGCAGCAGGCAGAGCAGTGCCGCAGCCCAAAAGCCGTTCAGAGGGTTCAGGGTCTCATCACAGAACGCTCGGCGACCCGCCTTCCCGATTCGGATCAGCGGTTCGCAGCTGCCGATCTCAGTTCGGACCTGCAAAATACAAATGTGATGGTGTGTAAATATGTACCTGCGTTGCCTTAGTCGAATTGGTGCGCAGCGCACACGCAAACACGATGCCACCTTTCAACTACACTAGGACTTCGTCGACGGCAACTACCGTACCGTTCGCTCCACGTGGTCGACGTAGGCGTCGGCGTAGTGGCGCAGGCGGTCGGCCAGCCTTTTGGCCGTCGTCTTCACCTGGCCAGTCAGATTGTTCTTCAGCAGCGACTGGGCGTGCTTGAGACGTCGGACCATGCGTGGAACGCCATCGGTCAGATTTGGCAGTCGGCGATTCAGCGACGTCAAATTGGCCGAGAGGCGGCGAAGGCTGCTGCGCAGTGGCTCGGCGCTCTCACGATCGACGGAGCGCACTTCCTCGAAGAGTCGGCGCAGCTGCGCCTCCACACCAGAGTTGGTGCCGTCGCCGCTGGCGCGGACGCCAACGGTCGCCAGAGCGCGCTCCAGCTCTTCCACGTCCTGGGCCAGGTTCAGGCGGCGCGCCATGGAATCAAGCTGAAGTACAATTCACACGAAAGATTTCATTCCATTGCGCCGTCTGCTTTATGTCCAATTTCTGTGCAGCACCTTGTCAATGAACACGGTGGGAATTCCTCTGACAGAAGTGCTCTGTACCAGCTGAAGTTTAGCCTCAACATCCGCTGACACGAGACGCCATGAGAGGCTGTCGTCAACAGATATCTGGTCGAGCACGCGCCCAAGATACTCGTCAAGCTTGCGGTAGCCCTGGAACGAGAATGGGACTTACCGATTGTGCGTAGGTACACGAGAGTACAACTGGCAAATTATATGCCTTAAGTAGTTTATCCCAAATGCTATACAATATGTGGTATGTACGCATGTACGCATGCCTATTCAACAAACGGAATTTATAAAACTTTCACGTCCATCACCACACCTCTCTCTGTGCTTCCTTCAAGTTGTTGAGACCATACTTCGAGGCCAGGCTCAGCGTACTGAACAGAGTTCTATTCCGACGGCAGTCTTCTATCATAAGAGCCAGCGTGAGATTCCGACGGCGCAGAGAAGTCGACAATTCTGCAAGTTCCTGGCCAAATCGGTCGGGGTGCTGCTCGGCCAGTTCCAGTAGTCTTTCGGCGAACTGTAAAGTAACAGTCATTGACTAAGCTCGCTGAAAGGAATACTCCATCACATGAGAGCTCACGGAGGTCATGTCCGGTCTCTCCTCAGGTCGCTTCAGTGGGTCGCAGACAAGATGGTGCGCGTTGCCACCGATGAGGAACAGTCCAACCGCCACAGCCATCAGAGCAACCAGCAAGGCAATCGTGAACGAGATTCCACTGGAGTGTGCAACGGAATGTTGTGCATGTATTGACATGCAAGTGACACTATAGTAAGTGCGCATTTCGTCTAATATAAAACCCACGTGCAGTAGCAAGAAGAGCCCGTCTTGCGGGCGCAGCCGCTGCTGCTGTAGCCGTCCTCGTCCGGGGACTTTCCGCAGCAGCCGTAGAACAATCCCATACCAAAACAGCAGGTCAGAAACAGCAGGATCGCCGCGAAAACGAAGCCGCCAATCCATCTGAACGCAACAAAACTCTCGTCTAGACAGATGGATTCGAACGTTCTATGTTTGTACGTGTAGCAACGTGCTCAATAATTGGGCGTTTGAATTCTGAGCTCACCGATACACTTCGTACTCCTTGAAAGGGCCTTCTACGTTGTCAAACAGCTGATACGCAGGCGACATGTCGACCGTCGTCAGCTGATCGGCTATATTCTCTGAGATCTTGAACAGTTGGTCGCCGATCTCCTTCAGCACGTTGCGGACGACTGAAAGTATACTGTACACTGTATGCTACGCAGAAATTCTGTAATGACACACATTCATTCACGAACCTTCGCGATGCCGAAGGACTTCCATGCGGAATCTGCCTTCAAGCTGCTGGAACTTGCGCACTTGCTCGCTCAACATCCCGGAGATATTGTAGGCAATCACCTTCCGTAGGTCGTCTTTGACGGCCGCCAGTATCGCCAGCTGCAACGCAAAATCTACCGTATTCCGACAATATGGATGGTATGTCGTTAAAGATACGTAGCCCATATCATTTACGTGGCTCGGCCAATTACAACAATGCCGTTGTGGGGCACGCCCACTACGCCAACCAATGACCGTTCGCTTCATACCGTATCCGTCATTAGACCAACAAATTAGAATCAAGATGACACGCCCTCTGATCGTGCACCAACCAATTAGCGTACGCGTCACGTCTACCGTACCCGTACCGTCGAGTGGGACTCACGTCAGCGATCTCAGCGGGCAACTCGTCATATTGCTGCAGGGTCGCCTTTGTTTGCGTACAGTAGGTTCGCAGGTCCTCAATGACAAGCGGGTTGGCCAGGCATTTGTTCAGGGTGCTGTCGGCGTGACTGCGCAGTCGAGTGATGTTGTTGCGAAGACGGCGCGTCTCCTCTTCCAGACGGCTCAGGGTCTCTTCAAAATCGATCAGAATCGCCTGCATGTCGGAGGCTCCTGAAGACAATATGCGTTTCTGGTTCGAATGCAGTAGCTTGAGAAGGAGGCAACAGATTCTCGTTCAGTAGACTGCATTACATACATCAACAAAGTGTAACAGTGATCGTCGTAGGTACTTGCTCTGTTGGTGTTAGGTATCGCAGGTCCCGCTTACTGTAAGAGATGTTTGCCAGATGGTCAAGAGCCGATGCGCCGCTGAATTCCTTGACCTCCGCCACCAGAACGGACGAGATCCCTAAAAGAAATGTAACTGAGAGGATCGCTGTTTGCTAACACTTCAGCTACAACTCACTGTCTATGGCTGACAAGACCGTGGCATTCATGTGTTCATAGTCCTCGATCAGCAGCTTCCGTACCCGCTGGAAAGTTGATTGTGGTCGCTTTTATATGCAGTGAATTGCTGTGTGATTGACTGGACTGACCTGTCGCAGATTCTCTCTGTAGACGGACACGTCGCGCACTCCCAGCCTCAGGCGAGCGGGAAGCTCTTGGCCGGCTTCGTGCGCGTACTGATTCGTTATCACCATACAGGCGACGGCGAAGCTATAAAGAGGCCAACTTTTCAAATACTATACCTATGTGGTAACCTGATGCATTAGAGTGAGTGTGATATGACTTACATGTTGACGACGACTAGCACGGCCAGCACCGAGTTGCAGGAACGTCTGCGACAGGTGTCGAACTTCGTCGACTCCTCCGAGTCGCTGCCCGCTTCCACTTCGGACGCCGCGTACGACGAGTAGGGCGAGTGGCGGCGCTTCTGCGCGCCCCGCTTCGACTTCCGGTCTCGCCGGCACAGGCAGCGATGGCAGCAGCGGCAGAGCCAGTATAGTAGGTAGAGAAGGACGAAGACGACAGACAGGGCGAGACAAGCGCCAGCCGTCACCAGAAACCACTGGTCGAAGCGGATCCACTGGAAGTGGTAGGGGTTTGTGCGGAAATAGGTTCAATGTGTTGGAGAAGAGAATACTTGCCTCGACGTAGTTCCGCTCCACGGATTGGGCGGCCACCTTAGGATCCGTGGAGACTATCACTTCGTCGCTGAGGAGCACTACAAGATCAAAATTCGTTAAGACGTTTAAGGTACACCAGTAGGTAACTCAGACAATGATTCTGATTGTTGCTTTAAATAAAACCATTAGTTGCAGGTATGTACAATGTGTACTGTACACCGACATAGGTATGTACTCGATCTTACCTCACCGTTGTAATGCAAGAATGCTCAAGTCCTAGGGTACATACTTAGCCCAAGTCACGCTACGGTAGCAATATACACGTCATTGAACAGCTACTGGTAAAACAACCAACTTCTGTGAGGGAAGGGCTTTCCCAGCCTCAGAAGCAGCGAGTTGACAGCCGAGTAGACCATCTCCATGCCCTTGTCGTGGAAGGTCCTGTTCAAGTACAGATCGCTGCTGTATGGTTGCGCCGCGCGGAACTCCGCGAACTGCAGAATCGGCAGTTGATCCTGCCGAAGCAGGTGGCGCGCAAGACTGGCGTTTTCGTCCGCATCTCCAACGGTGGTCGTTGAGCATATCCAGAGAAGCGACAGCGCCGTCCACAATAAGTAGTTTGCCGTGCCCATTTTGAACCCGTCCGCAGGCTGGATGCAGTTCTAGAAAACAAGCAAAAACCTCCGCTCAGGGGAGGGCCAGAGAGGGGCGCGTGGCCTATTTGGTCCTAATTCACAATTTCGGCCCGCGGCGAAGCAGAGCGCGACAAAAAACGCCGGCGGCGGCAGCCGCACTTCGCGTTGGGGGCGCCGCAAAAAGCGTGATTGCCTCCCTTTGGCCGAACCAACTTCCACTCTTCAGCATTCTCGCCAAATCGCCAACAGCCCGCGCGCATACACGGGCGCACGGGTGCAGCAGCGCCGCCGCAGAGGTCGCATCGCATCTTCCAGTTGTGCGGCCGACTTCACGCGTGAGTATGATTCATGCTCGCCCATCGGTCGGTGGCGTACGCCTCGACGATTTGCCATGTTACTGACTGGCCGCGCGCACCTGACGACGACAACGCCCACCGAATACGGAATCACGCTCATGTACATACATGAGACGAGAGGCATGGAACAGTGGGATGGGGGATTACCGCTTGTTGGCCTCTGGGGATCAAGTTTAAGGTCGTATCAGGGGTTGCAACCACAGCACAGAGTGAGGGCTTTGGAGGACGACTTGTCTTGTCAAATGTCACAAATCACCCATTGATAGAGCAAAACGTGAAAGAAACGAGCGTTGACAGCGGCTCAGCGCGCCCTCAAAACGGGACAAGGCGATTGAACCAGCGCGCCGCCTCAGGGCCCATGATTGAATCGCCGAAGAGAAATATATGGGTCCGTTTGTTCCGTTCGCTCTCTCCCGTCCGATTCCCGACCGCAGACGACAACGCATTGAAGGGCAAAGGGAGGCCGCCGTCGCTGCCTGCGGCGACGCCGAAGACGGAAGATAGCGCGAAATTACGTTCGGCCTTTCCAGAGAGGGGGAGGAGGTCGGTCGGCGCTGAGCGAACATGACATGTCGGCCGCCGGCCTGAAATTAGGCGCGGCGCGGCGAACGGAACAAATCGAATCGAAGAACACAGAGGAGGGAAGCGCTGCAACACCGAACGGCCATCTGGGTTGATGTACAAAGGCCCTTCCGCCCGGTCGGCACGACAGGGGGAGAAGGAGCGGTGAATTGTGGTACAGGGGAGCCGTTTTTGCCGGCCGATTCTTCTGTTGGAGCGTCCAGGTTTGCAGAGACAACAAGCGACGGTGAGTGGAAGCGGCGTTTCCCACTTCACTGCCCATTGTGCCCTCTGTGGAACAACGGCGCGCCGAAGAACGCCTAGAGAGGAGGCCTCTACAGCTGAGGCGGTGTACTGCCGAGGCGGGTGCCCCCTAGCAGGCAGACACAAATCACGAGTGGATGGACAAGTAAATCTCTACCGCAAACGTTGTCGGACGCGGGGAGAAACAACACTGCGTGCCGCCGACTCACCCCCTCCCTCTGCTTGCTAACCATGTGTGTGTTATCCTGTGCCTAGGGTGAATGTCGGGCCGTTCGCTCTGCCGCCTGCGCACATGCGAAGCGGCGCCCTTCATCAAAGGGCAACGGCGGAGAACCGAAGGAGGAACACAAATGGAAAGTACATAAATGAGCGTCCCACGTTCCGCCGTTGAATCAACAAAGGATGGGGCCTCAAGAAGGTCGTGAGAACGGAGAATGGAAACCGTTTTCCAGGGTTCTTTCTTTCTTTCTTACTGTCTTCTCCGTGAAAACCCTGCTAGAATCCTTGTCTGCCCCACTGTTCTCACGAGACAGGCTGGAATGTAGTGATGGCAAACGAAAACTGGGTAAGTACTTACCCAGTTTTACCCAGTTTATTTTAACTGGGTAGACCCAGTTTTTACTTACCCAGTTTCGTTTCAGCGTACCCAGTTTTACCCAGTTTTGCTTTTACCCAGTTGTTTTGCTGCGTACCTAAGCAGTTTCGGCTAGAAAACTGGGTACCCAGTTTTACTTACCCAGTTTATACCCAGTTAATAAACAGGGTAAGAAACTGGGTAAACCGTATTTTGCAATCCTACCACGGACAAATTTGCCTATTATCCATTTATGAGGCGGTCGTTGTCTAATGTAACATGCAGTGACCAGCACAAAACGTTATCTAGCCGCTGTTTAGTGTAGATGTCAACGAATGCGCAGAGACCTTGGCGTTGAAATATGTGCCTCATCCAAAGAGATAGCAATACGATGAAGTGGAAAATGTTTGATTTTAGAGCGAAATGTCGCAGCACAGTGAATGCGCTACAAGCAGGGCCACTCTGGTCTACATTCTGCTAGACCTATGTTGGTCTGATCTCAGAAGAGATGGTTCACAGTTCACAGTACCTCTGTGGAGTTAGCCTTCATGCATTTTGTGGTCCCGCACTAGGCAACTAATACCAGCGAATATTGACCATTTTGTCACAATTGCACCAGAAGTCTGTTGGTGCAGTATTTTGATGCATTGATGCGCTAAATCAGAAGCGCTATTGTTTCAAAATTTTCCATCTTACTTACCCAGTTTACCCAGTTTATTCGGCCGTACTTACCAAGTTTCACCGAAAACTGGGTAAATTTACCTGTACTTACCCAGTTTTGCGGAAAACTGGGTATACTTACCTGTACTTACCCAGTTTCCAAATTTTGGAAATTGCCATCACTACTGGAATGAGGCGAAATCCATTCCGCGGAGCCCTAGAGTACAGGGAATTCACACGCGAGCCAGAACTAGAAGCCATCGAATTCTCGTCGAGAGAGAGAGAGAGAAAGCATCTGCCTCAACCTGAACCCGAGCGAATCGCTAAAAGCGCAGCGCACCGCCCCGCAGCTGCCTCACGTCGTCCGACACTCTTCTCTCTAATGCGCCTCCTCCTACTTCTCTTTCTGGCATCCCTGTCAGCGACAGCCCGTGGGGGAGAGGACAGAATTTGTCCCACGGCCGACGGCGAACGAAGGGAGGCAGGTAGAGTGTCTCTACACTAGAGGATGGAAGCCAAGAGCGAAACGGGCGACTTTCTTCGATTGCGCCGGCGACGACGTCGGCGGCGGCCGCTCCCAGCAGCGCAGAGGACAATGGACGCGAACTCCGCGCGCGACAGTCGGCGTCCACTCTAAGCGCACACACACAGAGAGGCGAAGGAACAACAACGGCCGGCAACTGAGTCAGAGTTGGCCTTCCGATCTGTCGCGGGGGACCGCCTGCCTTTCCCCTCAGTCGGTCTACTCTGTCTATGTGTCTGCTGTGCCACCCGCCGCCTCCGTTCTGGTCACCGAGTTGCCGGAACGCGATTTGATCGACGCCGACCAGTAATGGACTACGCTCGGCGGCACAATATTGTTTCATTTCTCCAGGGAAAGGCCCGTGAATGTGTTTAATGTGTAATCGAACGCCCTTTGAGAGTATCAGTTTCCGAGGGGCGCTCCGGTTATCGCCGATGACGCAGCGGCGCGAACGTGACTGGAAGAAAGTGAAACTAACGTCGATCCTGCTTACATACCTACGCATTTGGTACCGGTTGGAAGACGATACCAAAAGAGCTAGGCACACAGCGCAAGAAACAGCTAGTGATTCAAATCGCGTACATATATACAGTCCGATAGTATAGAGTAGAATGTATGTATGTATGTAGAATAGAGCAATACAATCAATCAGCGAAGAGAAACCGAAATACTAAGACTATCGCACTTCAATCTCGACGCAACTCTACTCAAGCGAAGGCGAGTGGGGCAGAGGCCAGAGAACCGGCCGGTGGATGAACTTTCCCTTGACGAGCTTGGCGCCCCTGAAGCTGCCCGCTTCCCAGAACACCTCTTCGTTCTTCAGCGACTGACGGATGCGCTCCAACGCTTCCACGACCGCGTCCATTGTCGGTCTGTCCGAGGGAACGGCAGCGCAGCAGCGTTCGAAGAGCTCCTTCAGCTGGAAAGAAGAAAGGAAGAGAACAGGAATGAATCACGCCGGCAAACCGCCCGAGGGCGAACGCAGTCGGAATTGAGTAGCGCCACTGCCTTGCCTCGATTGGAGGAAAGGCGAAGGAAGAGAGGTCTCCGTTCCGCTGACTCAGTAGGCAGTTGTTTAGGGAATTGTAGTAGGGCTCGAAGCGGCCGTAGTGAACCGCCTGCCAGACGGCGACACCGAACATGAAGACGTCCGAGAAGCGACTGAGCCGCGGCGGCGGCTGCCCTTCTTGTAATTCCAACTGGAATGCAACGAAGAAGTTACGCGCTATAGTGTTGGAGGAAATGCACCAAGGGACGAGCCTCGTCGTCGTAGCCTCCAGCGTGGTTGACTTCCGGGGCGTGGTAGATGGACTGAAAGAAATAGTTCAAGTAGAAAGAGTGCCGCAACTGAGCCATGATATAAAACGCATATTGAATTAGATCAAGTGTGACCAAATAAAAAATAATTCCAATCGACTAAAGCTAAGCAAAGTTAAACTAAATTTAATTCAATTAATTGAAGCTGAACAAACTTCAATCACAGCTGAACGAAGTTAAGTTTAATTAAATTATGTTAAATGAAATCAAAGTAAAAAAATTAAATTAAATTAAACTAAACTAAACTAACCTAAACTAAACTAAACTAAACTAAACTAAACTAAACTAAACTAAACTAAACTAAACTAAACTAAACTAAACTAAATTAAATTGAATTGAATTGAATTGAATTGAATCAAATTAAATTAAATTAAATTAAATTAAATTAAATTGAATTGAATTGAATTGAATTGAATTGAATTGAATTGAATTGAATTGAATTGAATTGAATTGAATTGAATTGAATTGAATTGAATTGAATTGAATTGAATTGAATTGAATTGAATTGAATTGAATTGAATTGAATTGAATTGAATTGAATTGAATTGAATTGAATTGAATTGAATTGAATTGAATTGAATTGAATTGAATTGAATTGAATTGAATTGAATTGAATTGAATTGAATTGAATCGCGCTCTGTGGTTATAAGTAGTTACAGCAAACCCCGCTAAACAACGGCTATGAGCGCACACATCGCGCTCTTTATTCCATCTGTGTGTGCGCTCATAGCCGTTGTTTAGCAGTGTTTGCTGTAACTACTTATCAATTAAAGAAATTGAATTGCTTAAATTAGTTAAATTCATTAAACTCTTTAATTTAAATTAAATTAAATTGAATGATATTAAATTAAATTAAATTAAATTAAGATATATTAAATAAAATTACATTAAACTACCTTTAAAAAACTACCCAATCAACTTAATTCTGCTAACTAAATTAAATTAAACTAACTAAATCGACTAAGCCAAGCTAAAAGTCGTATTAAGCTGAATTAGATTAGCCAAACTAAGCTTAATCGAATGAAATTGAATTAAACAAATCAAGCCAGGTTAAGTAAATTCAAATTAAATTAACTAAAGTAAACTAAAGTTAAATACACCAAACTAAACTAAATTAACAGAAGTCAAGTAAAAGGCAAGGCACCCGAAAGTCCCTAAATCGGCCGTCGCAGCAGACCGGCCAGTTGGCCTCCAGAATCGAGAGGCCGAACCCTCCCAGTTTCGCTCTGGCTTTTCGAGGCAGGTCGTGGACGTGCACGAAGCAGCGTTTGAGTTTGACGTCGTTGTGCAGATAGCCCTTTGAGTGGACGTAGGCCAGACCTCTCGCCACGTCCACCAGCAATTGGGTCAACTCTCGCAGGGTCAAAAGGCCCGTCTGCTCCCGAAGATAACAGAGAAGCGAGCCGCGGTTCTGGAACTCCACGAAGCCCCTTTTGGCGCCGCTCTCGATCGGACAAGCGTTGCATAAAGGACCTTCGAGACTGCGCCCATGTTTGCGCTAATCGTTTATGCGTTCATCAGCCGGCTTCTCATCGATCCCTTCCTCACCCATGATTACTGTAAAATGTCCTGTATGCAACACTTGCGAGGCAGACGCCGAATGCGCGCAGCAGTCGCTCGTGCTCCAGTTCCAAGGAGAGGCGCAACATCTCGGCGCCAAACTCCTTCGCCAAATGGCCGCTGACCAGATGCTTGACCGCCACTTCCTGTGGGAAACATGTCTCTTCTCTTCAGGAAAACACCAGCTATGCACGCATTGAATTCACAGCAAGCGATTTATTCATTTTTATTTAGCTGACATTGACCGTCCTTTCTTCAGTTCGTTTTAATGAGCTCAATTAGAATTAATTCAATTTATTTTAACAAAAATCAATTTTATCAATTGGTATTTATTTTGATCTAGGCATTTAATTAATGCATTCATTTCAGTTTGATTTGATTCAATTGGATTTAATTAAAATTAATTAACGCAACCCTGTTTAACTAGAACGATTTAAATTGGAGATGATTCAGTTTAACACAGCTAGAGCTAAATTAACAAAAGTTAGGTTGCTGCAGTGTGGTAACTTCAGTTAAATCAATTAAACTTTCTAGCACACCCGCTTGCCGCACTCGGGGTCGTCGTCGCAGCGCAGTTTACCGAAGAAGACAGGCCCGTAGTGTCCGTGGCCGATGAGCCAGTGCTCGCTGAACTCCGTCGTGCGCAGTTGCCTGACGCTGTTCGTCTTCAGGCAGAGCAGAGATTGGCGCAGTCGCTTCTCCTTACGGCGCCGAATCAGAACGGAAGCCGCGAATAGGGCGCCGATTGCCGCCCCGACGAATCCCAGTATGACGGCGCCGATGACAGCAAAATTGACCCAGGTGAATTCTGACGAATGCAGTATCTCTTCTGGAGAAGCGGCCTCACTCTGGCAATACAGCCACCCTTTCTTCCCAGGCAATTTGTACCTCACAGAGTAACTGTAAGCAATCGGTTCGGCAGTCTGCGAGACGTCAAAGTTGTCGCCCATTCGGCTGCTTCCAACATGGAACTTCCGGCGCTCGTCCAATGTTGGAGAGGTCACAATCCTCACTGGCAGCGGAACGCACAGCCAGGGATCTACTTCAAGCGTTTCATCACCCACAAATTCGTCGAATTCGCCGTAGAAACAGTCGGGTTTGACGAATTCAAGAATGAACTGGTGGTGAGGTCGCGAGCGAAACGACTCGTCGCTAGAGCGCCACTCGACGTACAGAATCAGCTCTTCTGTGCTCGTCAGCTCTTTGCGGACGGAGCAACTTAGTTCGGGCGGTGGATGCTGTGAAGTTGCGCGGATACGGGACAGCCGACCAAGCTTCTCTAAGTCAGCAGGCTCATCGATTGTGATGTTCCCCTCGCGTAGCAGCTGCCTTGAAAGGTTTGACGGCAGTTGTTGACGGAAGAGACCCGAGGCCGAGACTGTTTCCACTTCGGACTTCGTTTTGTGACGGTCCACAAAGCGAATTTTGGATCCGTTCTCTATCCAGTAGACCCGACGTCCGTCCGTCGTCATTGACAGAATGGTGCCCGGCCTCGCAACTCTGACGCCACTGAGAACGCGCTCCTCTGCAGTTGCAGATGTCTCATCGACAGAAGTGACGCATTCGATGAGAGCGCCATTTGCTGATGGGAAAAGCAGCGTGGCGGTGGTACCTCTGCGATCACTGGATTCCTTGTTGAAGTCAATAGTGAAGATGCCATTGGATTCATTGAAGTGGCTGCAGCTGCGATTGTGAGCAGGAATGGTGTCATCTCCCTGGTCAAGAAATACTCCAAACACATCGTCATCATTTGAACGGGTCTCGAGGAGTTCGTTTGGAAATGCCGAGTTCAGCGTCCACTCGTGAACGGCTCCTCCTTCTGAGACCTGTCGCTCAGACCAGAACACTATATTCAGTCTTTCGTGACCCTCAATGGCCCCTGAAAGAAGTTCTGGAGGGTTACACTCGACGAAGCCCCCCATAAATCGACAGGCTCACCCACCAACATCGACGTTTCTCGCCAGAGTGATGTGTGTGCCGTCTGGAAAGAACGCGCTGATGGATCCATTGGAGCAGCCGTGTTCTACTGGAGCGTCGAAGGCAACAGTGACACCTGACACGGAGTTGGAGCTATGATGGCAGGTGGTGACCGGCCATGTCATATCAAAATGACGCTTCAGCTTCCCAGTTTGAATGTCAAGACGGTAGATGACCTCTTTCAAGCTTGATTCCTCCAAGAATGGAATTGCGTCATCTTCGCTTTCGGTCAGAAACGACAATTGAAGAGGAGCCGCGAGTGGTACATTTGGCACGCTTTTGAAGTGGCGTGGAACACCAGTGATAAACTCTTCGGGTTCTTCACCTTGCACATTGTATAAATGAAGCTTTATCCAACTGGACGAAGGCCTTCCGACCTTCTCGAGACGAACGTTGGTCTCGCAGCTAAACAGCCTGCCGCAGTCGAGAATTGCCCTCTGGAATCGTGTCTGCTGATGAGGGCCGACGTCGTTGGAGCAGTACAAAATCAGAACGATTTCTTTACTCGGCAACTTGTGATTGAGATACGGATTCGCCAGTGGAACTGTGATGTCGCGAAGAGACTCCTGTAGCAATGAGAGCGACTCCCTTTCTATTGGAATGTCCCATTTGACTGTAAGAGGACCGTTTATTTTTGAGCTTCCGTTGTCCCAATGGAAGAATGCGTGTTCGTTGATCGCGTCTTGAATGTGCTGCCAAACTCTCCAAGGTGTTGGGGCATCATAGCCAACGATATTCGCTGCTGCGCTAGCAGCATCATTTTGAAAGAGGTGGCGACAGGGATCGTCGGCGAACCAGAACACTTTCGCTTCTTTTGCGGCATAGAAGTGCTTCAGAATGGCCGCTGTTTCAAGCAACATGTGCGCTGTGATGAGTTCCAGGGGCCCAATCAGTGTAATCTCGTTCAGAAGGATCGATACGTTTCCATGGGCAGAGTAGTTGGCAAAGACTGCTTTCAGTGCTTCGGTGTCCATTCTGCCTCTTCTCTGAAAGTGGTCCAAAGCGCACTTGCTAGCCGAGCACTGCCACCACAACGAGCGCTGGCACTTCAAGCCCAAGAGCCAGTGGTCCCACAAACTGGATGTACTAGATTGTGTGTGTCTCCAGCACTCATTCACAACTTTCTTCAAAATTGTCGTCGTATTGCTGAAGTAGACGTCAAACTCTTCTTCACATTCTCGCTTCCATTGCAGCAACGCGCGTGGCCCAACTGATTCCCAGAGCGCCCAGTCTTCTTGGAGCATATCTGGGAAAGAACTCCTGACGCACTTCTGACTGTGTTTCGTACCGTTAACTTCTGAAGCATTGGAGGCTGCCAGCAGCTCTGCCCATGCGCTTTTCCAGTCAAACTGAAGCAGACAATCGCGTTCGCACTGGAGAATTGACGAAAATGGGTCAGTTGTCTTGGAAACATTTTCAGCAATGACTGGCTCCCCGCAGACGAATGATTCATTGGTTGCGCCGCCCAGCAGCGACAGCGCTGCGTTCGTCAAAGCTGTGGTCATCCTAAAGGCTTGTTCTCGAAATGCAGCCAGTGCAGTAAACTCTCTGCACTCTGCGGCCGCCAAAACCTTCCCCACACATTGGTGGTAGCAGCGCCAGTTGCTGCAGATACATTTAGCGATGTCAAGGATGACGCTTTTGTTGGCAGTTCCATCGCTGGAGCTTAGCCTGACAAACGCCCTCTCATCACAAATGTGACCGTTCTTTGCATGTGTCGCAGAGCAACTTGTTACACAAAACACTGCGTCATTGTGGAGCTCCTTTGGACAGCTGTTCTCCAATTTGGAGTCGCCCCTTGTCGTCACTCGACAGAGGCTGGCGTTCGAGTGAAAGACGCCTGCCAGAAATTCCATCGTCACGTTGGACATATCACAGTGGATGAGTGAAGTATTCAGTTGGCTGAGCTGGTCGCAATAGGCTTTCTTTGTAGAAGGCGACGTTGGAAGGAAGTATGGTACCGGTGGAAACGCTAGCTCATCTGGTGAGTTCTGAAGAGATTTATAGTAGCGATCACGCAGGCGCTCGTAATGACTGTCCAAGGCAGAGGACGCGCAGTCGTCAATGACCAATTCTTGGTTTGAAACCACTTCGCTTGCTGCAAGTGGAACATAGACTTGGAGAAGTAATACTAACTTCGAGTAGTGCACCAAAGCCATTTTGAAAGTTTGTTGTTCACAAGCGTTGCACTGCCGCGCTCGTATTGCATGGGTCCGTCTGCATCCATTGAATTTATGAGGACCAACCAGCGCGTAATCTAGGGATAATCCGACCAGTGCAGCGCCAGATCACTATGGTCGCAATCGCTCACAACGGCATACGTAGCAAAATGTAATGTAACGCGTAATATTGTAGGTAAGCAATCAACTGCGTAAAGCTCTAACAATCATGATCACAAGTGTATTGAGCGTTTTGCATTCGTCCTTCAAAGTTCCATCCGCTACGTGGGTTTTCCAGGGGTCTTCTCCTTCAACTTCTGCACTTTGCCCCGCAGCGACGACTGAAGGCCGATGTGTTGAAACAGTGGCTGCTTCGTCCTTTCGACATGTTTTTCAACGGCCTGTATCGCGGGCAAGCGTATCACAAGAACGGAAGGAAACACTGAAACATGGAAAATCCGCAAGTGGCGCGGCGCACCTGCTTGCATTGCTGAGGCTCCTGTCCCGCGTAGCAGTACTTGGCCTGGAGCAAGGAGAAGAGCAGCCAGTCGTCCGGCTTCTCTCGGTAGAACAGAAGGTAGAACTGGACGATCCAGGGCAGGTCCGACGCGCGAAACAGCTTGCCGTAAGAGCCCAGCTTGGAGAACTCCAGCATCAGCCAGTCCTTATTCAATCGCCGCTGCTCTCGAACGAACTCCCGAATGCGCCCCAAGTATCCGGGTTGCGCCACCACGTCGTCCTCCAACGGCTGAAGAGAGGGATGCGAAGTTCACTTGGAAATGGTATATGGCGAAATGCGACGATGGAATCGACATTTGACAGTTGATCTGGAATGGACGAATGCGTGTGCTGACAACTGGCCGGCTTTAGGATGTACATGTGATCGGGAATTGCTGTTACATACATACACCATACCATAGAAACAAATCAAACTACCGTAATTCACCATGTAGTATGCCCCTCTCTGTTGACAGTACATCATCAGATAGACCTTGTCGAGATTCTGCTTGGTCCGCCAATACATATGTTCTCGCGAATCGCCATAGGTCGACGGAAGGTTGTGCAAATCTGGAGGGTAGTAGGCTGCCGGCGGCGCTATGATCTGTCGCGAAGTACAAAACCCTATTCACCGCAAGAATATAAGCAAGCTCAGCTGCGTATACCTCAAGTAAACCTTTGTCGATCGCTTCCGAAAACTGCTGCGATATCGCGGTCAGCACTTCTGCTCGCCCTGCAGATGTTGATAGCATCTCTGCTCCCATTCATGCAACAAGGCTCAGTACTTCTGTTGCAAACAAGGGGTACCTCTTTCGTCCGCCAGCAAGAGCACAATTAGAAGCGAGTCCCACTCCTCACGGGATAGCCCTTGGATCAGAGACTTCAAGTGTTCGACCAGGTACGACGACCCATTTGGCCTTTGAACAGTCGGTGTCCCTATGACGATGTCGGTGCCGTTTCGCCGGCGCTCGCTGCGCCCTCGACTGATCATGGAAGGCAGTAGGGCACTCGGAGCCATGCCGCGCAGATGGGGCAGGGTTGCGAAGGCGCCTTGCAGCATGTCCGCTGCTGCATCACTGGTCTAAACGAGGGTTGAACGAAGGCACTGTTAGCTCCTTGCAATACGAGCTATATTCACACAGGTTCAGGTACTGCAAGTGGTGCTAGGCAACAGATGAGAATCACCACCTGAGACTGTGGAGGAGAACTGTGGTTGAGTGTCAATAGCAGCCGAAGCGCAACGACCACAACGACAGCGGCGGAGAGGCGCCGGCACGGTCGCCCTGTGCACAGGGCTACAAAAGTTCTCCACATCTCCTCCTAAAGCCGGTGTTGTAGATTCTATGACTCCGAGTAAAGTTGACGATGAGTAAACTGACGCGCGTCAATGCAGCCGAGCTTATCGTGGAAGGCGTTGACGCCTGCCGCCTTGCTCAACTGTTCTCGGACGCGCTTCGCGGCAAGACGCGAAGTACATATGTACGCCTCGCGCGGTGACGCCGCGCACAATCATAATTGATAGAAGCGCTTGTTGTGGCTCAAGCTGGTTGAATAAAGGCGGGCTCGTAGTCGTTGCACATTACAACACCGGCGATGCCACCAAAGTTATACATTCACCCATAACGTTGTCTCTGGAATATCATCATCTACTGGTGCATAATGAAGCTAGCCAGCGTGGAGAAGTTATAGGCTCATTCGTTCGACATGCGTATAATCGACAAACTGGCTGCATGTGCGGACGGGGGTGCAATTTAGCGCCGAAAAGCAAAACAGATCGCTCGCTGCTGCCTTAGCCTTCGTAGATAGCTGCGCGATGTACATGTGCATGTCGCGACTGGACAACTGCACAGCAAGCAGCGATATGCATGGCAACTATATGCAGCTTTCCGGTGAAGTAGTAGCTACCTTCGGCTGTCGGCAGGAGGCGCCGTAACCACAGACCCTGGCTTTGCAGTAGCATTAAGATGGAGACTATGTGATTAATAACAGATAACTGCAAATTGTAATTAGCAAGAGGACTATTAGATAGTGATGACAACAAGTAAGCAGATGGAGAAGAAGGGCTATATCTGAATGAGTGCCCCCAAAGTCTGAATGAGTGCCCCCAAATTCTGAATGAGTGCCCCCAATTCTGAATGAGTGCCCCCAGTGTTGTAAGTGCGGCGTCTGTCTAATCGCGGTATGGATGGAGCCGCGGGGCTAAGAATCTCGTCTGTGGGAGTCGTTATACCGTGTTCGTTCTTTATACCTTCAAGCAAGATTTTCCTTTGAAATCAGGCTATGCTTAGGCTCGCCCTGCGCCCACATTGCACAAGAGTCAGTTGGCGTCGCAGTCTGGCGGGTCGAAGCTTAGGCTTAACGCGACCGGTGACCGACTTCAGGGCGCGCGGAGCGCGCCCTGAAGTTGGTGGTCGCGCTAAGCCTCAGCTGAGACCCGCCAGGTGCGACGCCGACCGAGTTTTAGTGCAAACAGCAAGTGGAATAAACACTCCTCCATCGAATTCACCTCCTGCTCAGGCCGGATGTGCCCAACAGGTTACTCACACGGCCGTGGTAGTAGCGCGCCTCTGGGCCCTGGGGGCACTCATTCAGAATTTTGGGGGCACTCATTCAGAATTTGGGGGCACTCATTCAGAATTTGGGGGCACTCATTCAGACCCAACCGAGAAGAAGATGGAAGGAGGAGAGGAAGTGGAGGAGGAGACGGCGTCCTGTCGAATCTGCTTCGAAGAAGAGGACGAGAAGGAGGCGCGAACGCTGCCCACGGCCACGAGCGATGCCTGGTACACCCCTGCCGCTGCAGCGGTCCGTGACATTACAGAACGCCTCTTTAAGCAAGCCAGTTGAAAGACGACTGCTTATGACGCCGATTGCCCTCTCTCATTCAAAGGCTCCATCCGTCTGGCGCACGTCGGCTGTCTGCAGCGCTTCTACGAGGTGTCGGGCTCGAGGGTCTGCGGCATCTGCACGTCGAAGCTGAGCATGCGCCGCCTCCGATTCAAACCCTTCCACCAGTGGCGGCGGCCGCCGGCGCCGGACGGCTTCCTCCAGTTCGGCACTCTATTTGCTCTGCTCACAAGCAAATGTGAAACAATCGGCGGCTCTACCTGTGTACTTCAGAAGTGTGGCGGCAGCGGCGGTGCTGTCGGCGATGCTGTGCAGTCTGCGGACGCTGCCGAGCTCCGACTACGTCTCCAAGTCGGCCGGCTTCTGCGACGACCTCAAACGTGCCTCCCTCTTCGGACGACGGTGACAGCGCTGTTTGGCTATCATCAACTGTCGAGTTGCGATTATTGTGTGTATGTATGTACATAGTGCGCGCCGATTTCAGGCTCTGGCGGTGCTTCCGCGCAGTGAGCGGGGTTTTCGACGTGACGCTTCTGGCTTCCTGGACCTCAGAGTGGCTGCGGAAGAACTCCCACTACGCCTTTGACGACTGCAAGGCCAAGCGACAATGAGCGTTCGATCGGCGATCTCGTGACAACACTAACTGCTGATCTCGCAAAATGCTGCGTAATATCGTCTGCGTCATGAAGAAATAGTCCTCTATCGATGGATCAGGACCAAGGAAGGCACCCGCGCGACAGCGAAAGGCAGCATAAGGAAAGAGGCGATCGTATCACAAGTGCAGCAGCTGAGACGGAAGGACGCGTATACGCAGACAAGAGGTGAATCGTGCAAGTGAAACGAGTCATAAATATGCCCATGTAGTACCTCTGACGCAATTTCGGTTACCTGCACAGCATCAGTGTACTGCTGTAAGTCGATGCCGTAGAAATCTATCCACCGCTTCACAAGAGCATAGTACGTAGCTCATGTCGACGAAAGAGGTGCACAATATGTACCTAGTACGTAGCACAACACACCCACATAAGTAAGACGCGAGTCAGTTCCAGTCGGCGCTTCAAGTGGAGGCGCTTCCCAATCTCGTGGTCATGGGGGCGGCGTGCCCAGTGGGCGCCACCTTATCAGTGGCCGGCGGCGCCACGGTCACTTCTGCGCCGCCCGCCTTCTCGTCTTCCTCGTGCGCCGGCGCCCGGTAGAACCACCAGGCGGCCGCCAGTGACACCAGTATGATGGCCTTGCAGGTCAAGCCTGAAATTATGCGATATGGCATGGTTGTGTTTTGAAAAATTTTCGGCTGCGGCGCAATTCTAAGCAAAACTTCCAATATTTAACTTCAAAATCGGCAAAAGTTGGCCTGTGACGCTGATTTTTTGGCCAGATTTTGGTACATTTTGGGTCCAAAATCGCGAAACTTGCCTGCGGCGTTATTTTTGGACAAAGTTTTCGCTGTGGATGAGCCGGAACAGTAATTTTCGAGCACTAAAATGACTAGAAAAACTGCAAAAAAATTGCGCCTGCGGTGTTATGGAAATATAGTTAATTTTCTGAGGTAGCGCCCCCCACCCCCCCCCCCCATTCGAAAATCCTGGGCCCACCACTGAATTTTATCAGCAGATTTGTGTACACCTACAGTACCCCAATGAGCGCCCACCACCCACCAAAGACGAGCACGGATGTGGCCATGGCCGAGGTACTGTAGCGCAGGCAGTGCCGCTGGCCGCACTTCTCCTGCCACAGGCTGCAGGTCTGATCGAGCACGAAGCCCAGAAGAATGGGACCGGGAATCGAGCCTGAAGTAATCGAAGTGAGCCACTAGACAAATGTCTAATGAGACTGACATGATCTGAAATATCTCACCGAAAAGGCGCATCATCACCCAGCCGAATCCGATGGCCATAGTGCGCTCTGAGAACGGGACGCACCTAAACGGGACGCCGAGAACGTGACTACTCACAAGACTGCGCATCTACCGTAACCCCTTGTCGGCCCGTACACATAGTGTACCTCAGCGTGCTCTGCTGGACGGGTTGGGCGTTGGCGAAGGTCAGGGCCACCAGGACGCCAAATATCACAAAGAACACAGTCAGGCCGACGCCGCAGTCCACGGGGCACAGTCCGGGTTCCACCGCGAAGCTCCTCGAGTGCGCCTCCAGGGAGCAGGAGCAGTTGCCGTAGACGACTCTGTCGTCACTGTCTACCGTCGTCTTCGTCAGACAGGCGGCGTGACAGGGCGAGAAGTGGACTCGGCCGCCGTCGTCTGTCTCGCAGACAGGCTTGTACACGGGCGGACAAGAGCAGTTGGAGTTGCAGCTGCTTTCAAGCTTGTCGTAGGATTGCGAGGAAGAGAGGTCCGCGACAAAGGAGCTACAAGTGGCATGTATCGTGGAGTAGACAGGAAATCAGCCACACTTACATATTTGTATGCACGTCGAATCAAACGGCGCCAGTACGGAGATTACACAGCGTAGCAGATGTCAGCGACACAAAAGTGGTACATACGAAACCAAGCGGTGACAAAGACCCACCCGTTGTATGGCTGCGTCACCCCAAGGAAGGAGCCCTCTGGACATTGTATGAGGAAGATGAGTATCTGAGAAGCGAATGTACGTCTGTTACGAAACCAAACTGCGCACATAACAAGGCTGCGGCGCTCACCGCGGCTCCAGAGAAGACGCTCAAAACAAGCGCCAGGAGGATCATTTTGGAGCAGCGCAGTCGGAAGAAGCGAATGATCGCGCCGCCGACAACGTTGCCGAGAAAGCTGCAGGGTATGATGATGGCGCCTGTGAATACAGATGTATGGGTTGACAGTTGAAAATTGAAATGTTACACTTCGAGTCAGCAATACCGCAAATAATCTAATAAGCCCCCGGGGGGCATACCTTCCCAACCTACCTCTGGGGGGGGGGGGGGGGGGGGTGGGGGGTGGTACTATTGGAAGGGGGGTCTTATTCCAGTATATAGTGGTTGTTAGTCTCCTATAGCACAGTTACAGTATACAATATGCGTCATACTACACGCGTGTAGCACAGTACGTACAAGGTTGAGGGCAGTATTTGAGAGGGTGAGTTTATTTGTTCGAACCTCCCTCTAAGGGGGGTCTCATAAGAGGATTTACGGTATCGCGCTCTTTCCAACCGGCCATGAGGGAAGCCTGGCTGGCGGAGTAGTTGAAGAGATTCTCGAAGAGTTTGGGCACGAAGGTCACGAAGGCGTTGATCATCGCCGCCTCCGCCGTCTGCATCACCACTAGGCCCGCGTAGGTCGGGTTGCAGAACAGCCTCTGTTATACGGTACTAGCGTACACTGAGTGCAACATTTGCGAATAATCCACACGACGAGCCCACAATGAAGGAGCGCGCGACGTCGCGGAAGTTGCCGGCGAAGGCGACGGCCGGCCGACCGCCCTCCTCCTCTTCTCGCTTCTCCAGGTTCGAGGAGCTGCCGCCACCGCCGACGCGCGTCTGATTGACGTCCTTCTTGCGCCGCTCCGCCGTCCCCGGCAGCTCCGCCGCGAAGCCCAGCACTGGGACGGCCACGATCAGAGCCATGACGCCTGAATGACGACGACGTGTGAATGGGCCACTGATTTACGAAAATACGTAACTTCAAGCTTAGAGTCGTACTCACCAGAGATAACGAAGCCCAGCCACCAGGCGCCGTACCAGCGCGTGTCCGTGGAGTCTTCCATTCCCAAGCTGCAACACGAAAAGTCGACGTATAATTTAGACACTACAGTAGTTTCTCAGGGAGTACAGTACACACTCTTTATGGTCGACGGCGTAGAAGTCGCCGTAGATCTTGAGCAGGAAGCCGCCGATGATGAAGCCTACCGCGGGCCCAACCGTGCTGAAGGCCAGGTAGAGACCTGCAATAAGAAGAGCGTTCACTAGCATTTGCTGAGTACACCAATCACATCTGAAGCTTCTGCCCACCCAAATAAACAGGCGACGCCTGCTGCGTCACGTTCTCATCGATGTAGGTGACTCCCAGCGTGTAGAGCGGGCTGGCGCCCGATCCGTGGAAGAACTGGCCTATTAGCAGGACCATGAAGAAGACCCAGCCGTTGCCGACATGACTGCAGTCGTCCCAGGGGCCGTCCAGGGCTTCAGGGTCGCAGGTGTCGCGGACCTTGGCGCCCACGAAGTAATGCCCGGAGAGGAACTGGGGAAGGACGCAGATCAGGGAGCCGACGCCCATGATGAGGACGCCCACGCCATTCCAGCGGCCCTTGTGACCTGAAGAGGCTGCCAGATGTCAGGTGGATGGCGAATTAGCTATGTAGGAGTCCCTAAACTGCAATATACAGTGAATACTCTTATTCAATCTCGTTCTAGGAGGGGGCACTATTGAATGGCCTATTCAGCCTCCAGCCACACAATGCGCACAAAATGCGATATGTGAAAATATACTTCCTTTTATTGAATATCCCTAACATACCGTGTACCAAAGCCATATTTGCTACCTACATATAGTACCAGTTAGTAGAGCACACATACATACAGTATACCTTAGAGTACACGCACAGATAGAATAGCGGAGAAAGTAGAGGGCAATATTGGAGTGTGGGACGTGTTTATTAGAGAGGGGCTTATTAGTGTACGGTATGTTGCAATGGTGAAGACGCTGAAAGCTTCAGGTGTGTGAAGTTCAACAAACGCCCGTGTACATGCGTTGCGATTGCGCACCTTTGGCGCCGAAGTGGCAGACGGGAACCAAGACCAAGAGCACGGAGATGTCGTAGAAGGCGGAGAAGAGGCCGCTCTGCGCGCTCGTCAGGTCGAAGCGTCTCTCCAGGGTGGTTATGCTGACTGGGACCAGCCCATTGATGACCAAGCCTGAGACAATTGATTGTGACCCCACTTCACAAAATGTCAACGATATGGACCAGAAGTCACAAAGACTCTTGCCTTGCGTTGCTGCACACAGCGAAAGCGAGGCGAGAAGAAACTTGGGCGTGTGAAAGCGCTGGAGCCAGTCCGGCGTCCACCTGAACCGGTGAGCATAACACTTACAAGGTGGAAGCGCCTCATTTCAATGTGTCGTGTCGAGTATACCCGCGAAAGCCATATCGGTGAGTGAGACCATCTCCGTCCGGCTCCCGACCAACTGAGGCGGAATGTGGATGCAAAGACACAGTTCTGGCGTCCGTATCTTGCACTCGCGCCGACACCGTCGCGCCACCAACGCTACTGTCGATTCCATGCGGGTCGTGGTGTCCATTTGCTGCTACGGATGGGTCGTCGTCGCCGGACGGATCGAAGGCGGGGTTCGTGTGAGCCTCGGACATGGAAGGGTTCGGCGCTTCCCAGGCGACGGCCATTCGGCGTGAATTCAAGTCAACTTTCCCTTTCCCCGCCGCGTCAAATGTCAGACTTCGGCGCTAGAGCGGCAAGCGAACGACAACATGGCCACCATTCTCGACCGCAGTTTAGATAGCGTCCGCAGGTCGCACAGTACGCTCCCAGATCGCGTGCACGCTGAAGTAAGGCTAGAGCCGTTATCTCACAAATTTCGGGCACGAACAGAAGAAACCTGTTGGCGTACTGTCTACGTACCAAATGTCACGGGAGAGAACAAAAGCGGAACTGATAGATATGGCTTGCTGGCGCAGCAAGTTGCAATGGACATTTGGTTCGCTTTAGGTGCCTACAATTGGCCGCACGCCACACGTGAACTACGCAAGGAACACGGTCGGCTAATTGCGAATAAGACAGAAGTACGGCAACAAGGCAGGTGACGTCTCTGAACACTTGCTTGTCACTTGTTCCGTCTGTCTACAAGCCAATACGGAAACCTAACGCAGCACAAAAACTTGACCGCAGCCGCTCAAATGCTACTGCAGGCGGCTGAGTGAGAGACACACATGGTTCAAAAGCAATTGTTGCCTTTGCCATGTCATGCCGTGCACAAAAGTCCGCAGGCTGCAGCGACACACGCGCGACGGCGATTGTAGAGCTTAGTCACAGGCAGGGAAGGGAACAACGTCCTATGTACGCACTTCCACTCGCCCACAATTGCGCAGGCAAGGAGGGAGGGACATAGAGGGGACTAGTTTCAGGCGGAAGGGACTTCGTTACTGCGTCGTCACGACTACGCCTGCATAGGAATGCGCACAAGTGCAGAGAACGTCGATCTGGGAGAAGGAGATAATCGGAAACAATCTGATTCTGCAGGAAGGACGCAAGCACCAGAACGGAAATCGACTGAATCGAGGCAACCACTTGCTAAGTACGTTTGCTGAACGAACAGTAACGAGTGCAAAATGGAACACTACGAATACTCTCCGATTTCCGAATGATACGTTCCTATCAGCGTAATTCCGAAACATACGTACTCACTGCTGGTGGCGAGACGTCATTGCACCGGTGCGAAATCAAAGTTTCGATGTACCGTAACCGACACTTGGAAAATTTGCATACATGATTTGAAATGCAGCTGAACAAATGAAGCATAGCGGCACATAGCTACCCCGCAGCGATAACGAACTTAGGACTCCACTTCGATTACAGTAGTAAGTACCCAGTAAGTTAGGTACACTCATGTCACTGTGTTTCCACTACCTGCCTAGGTAACGTAACAACGATAGATGTTTGGTCCACAGTAGATGACCGCCACCGGAATCCATGGCCACAATACAAATTAGAGGGCTACCGTAACCTGTCGCGTCTCTGCCCGCATGTACAATGTATTCCAGAAGACTACCACAAGCGTGTAGATTACAGTATGAATAACAATCTATAATTGGGTCGAGCTCAGCATCTGCTAATGAAGTACGTACGAATGACAATTATTGAACCGGAATCGCAATTCGCAAACATTTGTGATTGTGAAAGAAGTGGGAACCTCGTTCGGTAAATCAATCTGAGCAACCGCATCGCCTTGTTTTGAGCTCATTGTCTTTGATTGATTTGAGGGGAGGGGAGGGGAGGGGAGTTGACTGAGGTTTCGGTTCTTCTGCTCGTTCAAGCTAGCAAGTCGTACTATCGCATCATCTGCGCGTTTCACTCTCTTCCTCTTTGCAGCAATGCATTTTGCTGACGCAGCCCAATTAGGCTTATTCTCCGCTGTGCTGTTCCTGAAAACATTACGACTACGCTACGTTTGGATAACGATTTAGAACGATCTGTCTACTGGCGTGGTTCTTCAGTTTCAGTGGTTGCACGCCACTGGTGTGTTTTGCCGAGATGCGAATGCGTTGCTGACAAGCCGAAGGCCGCGCCAACCCTGGATACCACTGGGACGGCGGAGAACTGGCCGACGAACGCAGCAGCCTCAGCTGCCCACCACCAACAGCGAGTCGCAGCAGCAGCAGCAGCTCCCCCTTCAGCCGGAGTGGACGCGCTCCAGCAGCTCGAGCAGGCCCACCAGCACCACCTGCAGCAGGCGGCGTCCTTTGCGCCGCACGAGCAGCCGCCGCCTCACTCGCAGCACCAGCAGCTTTTCTACCCGCCCCGGCAGCAGCTGCGCTCGCCCGTTCTCCACCTCCAGCCGGTCGCCGCCGCTTCTTCCGCTCCCTCCACCGTCACCTACATGCAGCTACCGGCCGCCGTCCAGTCGCCGCACCACCACCAGCCGCCGCCGGGCGCTGTCTACCACCCGGGAGGGCCCCCACCTCCTAACATGATGGTGCACCCGCTGGGGCCCCCGCACCACCCCATGCATCATCCGGGACCCGGAGGCCACCCTGTACATCTGATGGCGCCGCCCCATCCCCAGGGACAACAGCCGCCGCCCCATCCCGCCATGATTCCTCCCGAGCACATGGGGTGAGTGCTCTAAGCTGCTACAGTAAGATTTTGTGACTGTCGTTGACGCGAGAAGTCAAGCAAAGGTTTTACTCACTGGGTGGTCCGAACCTGAGCGTCCGGTTCTTATTTGCTGCTATTGCTCGTTTGCATTGAATCCAAATGCGGCACATTACCTCTTGCTTCGCAGTCAGAAGCCGACCAATTGGAACGTGCCCCATTGTGCAGCTGTAGCTATTATGAAGTGATAGTTTGGCTTTAGTTGGGTAATCGACAGAAAAAAATTAGTGACACTTGGCTTTGATGCAAACGAGTTGTGGAAAGGATGAGTCACTTGTAATGGAGCATTGGTGGTTTCAACGTTTAGTCTCCATTGCTGTAGTAGGCATGGTGGTGGATTCAGAGCCCCCCCCCCCCCCCCCCCCCCCCCCCCCCTTCCTCCACCCGCTTGCTCATGTCCCATTCTATCAAACCCCCGTTGCAGCCGAACTGCATTGTTGGCCAATGTCGAACAGTTGGAAGGAAATGTGGTAATGCTATCTCACGTTGAAGGATTCTCAGGGTTGGTGGTATCCTCCTTGCGAGCTGCCGTCGTCTTCTTTAGCTCGGCGCGTCGTCGCCGCCATTTGTCGCTTGAGCCTCCTTGAGCACATTCGCTTCTTTGCGCCGCCTCTTTGTGGCCGGTCGATGATATCGTCCTCGTCGTCGTCAAGGGACTCATTTGGTCGAATAGTACCTGTCCCGAGCTAGGGGTGAGGTTTTTCTTGGCCTCTCAGCCGGCCGGGGTGGCCTATCTCTGGAACTGACCTACCTGCTTCGCCTGCCGATCCAATTTGGCGCCGTCGGCACTCACCCGGCGGCGAAGGCGCCATACCTTCCCTCCTCTTCCTCCCTCCCTCCCTCCGCTTGACAGCTCGCGGTGGCAGCAGCGGGAGCTTTTCTTTTCAACTGCTTCTCTCCCTCTCTCCACCACGTGGACAGGTGAAGTGTGCACCGGGTGGGCCGCCGTCTTCCGTCTCCACGCAACTCACGCACTTGAATAGGCGATGGCGAGACAGAGAGAGAAGGGGGGAAGAACGAGAGGTGGAGAGAGAGAAAGCCTGAAAGGCGGTCGCTGTTGCCGCCGCCGCCGCCTTCAAGCGACCGACGACAGCTATTTCGAGACGAAGGCGCTCGCGTCGGCTCGCGGCCGCCGCCCGCCGGTTACCGACGACGGTTGTTGAGAACGGCGACCAGCAGAGCGACCGCTAGTACTTCTGTGCTGCTCAGCTCACGCGCTGCCGCTTGCGCCGTCGTCGCCGCGTTCAGCCATGGGCGAGAGCGAACGGGTGGCGCACGGCTTAGCGCCGGACGACGACGGCGCGCCAATGGATCGCCGCCGCTCGCTCAGCGCAGCGACGGAGCAGCTTACGTCGTCCCAGTTGCATAATGGCCAGCAGACGTGGCGAAAATGGCGCCCAGAATAGGTGTTGTTTCACCTACTAAAAAGTGGCGCTTGGCGAAGCTTCGGCGCGACAGTCTAGTAACTAGAGCGGAGGCCGTACAAACCGAGCAGGCTGGCGCGTGCTCTGCGAAGCCCTCCACGCTTCTCAGCTTGTCTATCGGTAGCGTTCGGCTCGTTCAGTGACGACTGGCCGTTCATGCGTCCCGGTTTATTTTCTTCGCACCGACTCTCGACGGCGCACGTCGGCCACCACTGCTTCTGTTGCTGCTGCTGCTACGTGGCGGCCATTTAGCGACGGAAAGTGCTCCGTCGACGAGAGACGGACGGCAACTGTGGGCGGCGGCGGCGGCTAAGCTGGAATCGCTTCCGCGCATTCGCCGCTGACAAGGGCCGCCGCGAATGCCTAATGCGGACACGTTTGCGCCGCTGTTGTGCGACGTGCGACGACGGTGGTTGCTCGACATCCCCGAACTGGTCCGGCCGCTTAGCTACCTTGCGTTCGCTCTACCGTAGCTTCCGATGCAGGCTGGCGGACAAAAACTGAAATTGAGCCCTGGGTCTACCTTTCTGTAGCACAGGCTGTGTGCACTGCCCCTGTGAAATAGCCACCGAGTGATTGTTCAACAGACGGGAGTGATAGCAGCCGCCTTGAATCATGGCGGCGCAATTCTTGAGCAGCTTCCCTTTTACCGACGGCCCCACAGACAGTGGCGCCGCCGTCGTTATGGAGGAATCGGGCGACGACTACGGCTTCTCAAGCCAGCAGCCGGCTCCTTCCCTGACGGCCTTATCAGCGCCCCAGCCGCCTCTGTCTCCTCAGAGGCGCGTTCCGCTTACTCCTTCGACGCGCTACTTCACGAACGGACCTATTAGCGGTGGACAGGTCGGTCTGCTGACAACGAGTGGTTTCCACCAGCTCGGCCCACCGCAGGGCCCCCACCACCACCCCTTCGCCAACGTGAATCTTCCCGGCGCCCAGACGATCAACGGCGCTGCTCTGCTGCAGCAGCAGCCCAGCAGTGCCTTCCTGCCACTGCAGGCGGCCCACGTTGTGCCGCCGCCCCACCACCACGCCCTCCCTCCCCATCCCCATCACCCGGCCCAGTTCTTTCGACCCGCAGGCGGGACGCTGCTGCTCCACCCCGCCTACCACCACCACCACCAGACGCAGCATCCGCCCCACCCCCTGTACATTCCCCATCCGCAGCACGCGGCCCAGATGCCACTGGGCGCGCCTCCCGGCTTTTACAGGCTCAGACCGGGCCACCCGGCCATGGCTATGCACCCCCACCACCCCGGGGCGCCACCCCCAACGGACGGCATGCCGCCCCCGCCCCATCCGGGTCTACCCCACCCGGGAGCGCCGCCCGGACCCCACCCCATGCACCACTTCATGGCGCCGTCCACGCTGGCCAGCAGAATCAACTCCATGAACAACAGGCTGCAGAACAAGATCGACAGCAACGTGAGTCGCGGCGATTTGTTACTAGATAGACAGAAGCTATGAAATTAAATTAAGAGAGATTGTAGTGCATTGGTCGATCGTCATTTCATCGCCTCGCCCGCGCTAGCCGCATTGATTCTTTCGGCGCTACTCCAGCCTTGGGGCCGTCGTTGCGCCGCTTTGTCTACTCGGGCCTATAGCGTCATAGGTAGAAGCAGCGGCGACGGTGGTTGAGTGTGAATACAGCCTCTCTTCCTCCCTGTCCAACAGCGGTAGCCGTAACGCGCGCGGCGTCCAGTCGCCTCTATACGCGAAGGCGGTTGGCCTCGCGAGTCGCTTCGCTTGCCAAGGCAGAGGCTCAGGCTGTGTGTCCTCTCCGCAAGATTTGTTTGGAGGGAGGGACGCGCTCTGTGTCCAGGAAATGTACGATTACGCACGCTACTGGAAGCGGAAATCAAACGACGCACACACGCTTGCCTCATTTGCAGCAAGAGGAGCAGGCCAACTGGTGGGAGCAGTTCTCGCGCGAGTTCTTCGACGACGACGCACATCTGACGCTCAAGTTCACTTTCGGCGAGGAGCAGAAGCGATTCAGTCAGTGGATGAAAGACGACGACGACGACGACGACGACGCGCCGTTGGCTACTCCATTTCGATTCCCGTCGTTTGCAGCTATCGGCCGGACGCTGATCCCACGCTACTTCCGCAGCATCTTCGAGGGCGGCGTCAAGGACCTTTTCTACGTGATCCGCTACCCCTGCAGGGAGCTGATAATCGCGCCCACCGTCTTCCTGCTCGACTGCGACAAGTTTCTCGTGGTCACCGAGCACGACAACTTCCAGGTGGTGGAAGAAAGAAGCTTCGCGACGATTTGACAAGAAGCGCTATGGAACTTGTGGCTTTCAGGTGACGACGGAGGGGAAGCTGCTGTGCGAGTTCGTGCCCAACGAGGCCGATCCCAACCCCCGAATCCGCCACTGGAACATGGAGATCCGCTCGCACAAGGAGCAGGTCCCCAAGGCGCTGCTCAACGCCGCCAACGTCGTGAGTCACTACCATACACCATAAATCGTCCTCGCTATCGCTCTATAATATTTCGAGTAGGACATATGGTTCGTCTCCGATCTCTTCTCCATTACAGGACGTCCAGAGCCTGGCCGCCGACGTCACTCGTCAGGGAATCACCTCGGTCACTCTCAACTACCTCAGGGCAAGTTCTCCAGGTTTTCCACCAAAATCGGCTTCTACAGGTTTGCGTGATCAAATTCCAGTTGTGCGTCATCCTGGAGCCCATGCAGCACCTCATGTCGCAGTTCAAGCAGCACCAGGGCATGTCGCCCAGGGACTGTCTCAAGGGCGTCCTCTTCAACCGCTACCGCGCCATGCAGGCGCAGCAGGAGGCCATGGCGCAGGCGCAGGCAGCCGCCGCAGCTGCGCAACAGCAGCAGCAACACGCGGCGGCGGCTGCGGCGGCGGCCGCCGCCCAGCAGCGAAGCGCCTCCACGCCGCAACACAACCGTGAGTCGAAAGACCGAAATAGTAGACGAGATATGTTTGCTCGTAATGTTTCTTCGCCGCTGGCGCTTCCACTTTGTGTGGAGCTTCAGGCATCCAGGCCCCAGTGGGCGCTCCCGGCCTGATGCCGGAAGGTATCGTTGGCTGGTGTGACGTGGAGTGGTGACGTGAAGCCTTGCACGGAACGGTCTTGCACTCTTTCGCAGGGTCACCAGTAGCCTTGGGTAGCGGGTTGATTGTCCATGCGAATATCGGCTGGAGTCGGAGAAGCGCTGTAGCAATCCATGGCAGAGTCTGTGGCAATTTTGAGTATTTGGCTTGCGTAGCAATCTGCCCAATGCTCCTTCAGCGGCGGACCCTCCCAAGCCGGCGACGACGAGGCGCAAGCGTCCCCGGAAGGGCAGCCAGAGCGGCGGCGCCACCCCAACGGCCGGAGGCACGGGCAAGAAGGCGGGGAAGGCGCAGGCGGCCGCTGCCGCCGCCGTCGGACCCGCCGACGCCCCACCGGCCCCGCCCTTCGCCATGGCCACCA